>VYZT01031494.1:0-29545 GCA_013400735.1 Pomatostomus ruficeps
TTTTTCGTTTGAAATCCTGCAGACAGGACATATACTGTACTATACAGTTCAATACTGATTTAAGTACAAAATTTCACAAGAAATACAATCTTAGCCCACTATTGGATTTATCCTAAAAGGTCCTTTAGTCCTTTAATGTCAAAAATCCTTTATTCCTCTAAAAGCCTACAGTGCAAAAAAAAAAAAAAGCCTCATGAAGACAATGGAAAAAAAAAGCTAATTCTCTTTAAGTGATTCAAAGGGTATTGTTCTTGGCAAATTTCTCCTTGGTACAACCATTAGAATTCCTGATAATGTGGGGAATGAATGATCTTTAATTATTACTGTAACAAGAAACATGCAGAAGAGAAGTAAGGAAGCATTCAGCCAAGTATCACATTCCTGTGTTAGTTAGAGCACCATGAATTTCTAAAAAGCAGAAGCTTTGAATAATACTTTTCCTTTCCCCTATTATGTTTACTTTCTGTCTCACAGTCTTATTAATAACATTCCATCTAGAATTTCATGATCACCCAGCATTATCTGCTGCATCCTTGACTTCTGCCTGGGATTTCCTATGCAATACATGCAGAGGAGCATCTCAGAACTGTTACCCACATCTCTATGGGATCTGGGATGTTGTACTTTAGAGGTATCTGTCCCTAGTTCTTCATCACAGATTTCCCAATTTACTCGAGTTCCTGACAGCTATTTACCTACCTCAACTAAATGAAAGGAGCTCAGTGAGAAGAACATAGGACTGAATATTCAGATCTGTGCAGCCTAAACATGGGCGACCATACTGTGTCTCCAGAAACAATAAATAGAACTTATAATTCTGTGTTTTGCAAGAAACTCTGTTATGGCAACAAGGAGCCAATGGAAATGCATTTGCCTCAAAAGAAAAAAACACTTTAGTATTTTAGTATAATTACAAGCATTTTCAGTAATCATATATACCTATGATATAGCACCTAGGATAACCCCTGATCAATGATCAAACTGTCCTCTTCCTTTGGAAGGCTTGTATGTGGCTTGTAGAAGACAGCAGCTTTTCATTCCAAGTCATTACTAAATCATGGGCCAGGCCCACTGGTATTAAACACAATTCTTACTGTAAGCCATTTTGAAGATACTCTTTTCAAAATGAAAAAAACACAAGACAAAACAAAACACCAAACCCAAAAGCCTCCTCTAAAATAGAGAGGGATTAAATGAGAGCAATAATCTATTTTCAAACTTAGATGGAGTTTCACATGGAATGATTAAAAAAGAATATAGACCAGTCGGTATTTGCGTAACAAGAATCTGATTTGCACAAAACTCATATACTAAATTAGATAAATTAGTATCAGTTGAATTTTAGACATTTCTCTTGTTTTGGAAGCCTTCCTAATCAGAATTATCATAACGCTGAATTCATATCTGAAAACAGAAAATGGTTATCTCTGGATTAGGCCAAACATAAATTTTACAAATCATTTTTCAGCTGCTAATCTCTAAATAATTTGCTATGTTTGTAAACTACATTATTAATTCTAACAGATTTAAAAAAAAATACGAGAAGAGAAGGGTTGTAATCAAATGAAAGATAAATTATTCTGTTGTTCATGAAGTTTAGGTATCTGTGCAAACTGGCTGTATACTTCTTGTGTGAATGAGTATGTTTAATGTGGGAAGAGCTCTTCAAAATCAACTTCTAAGGAGCTAGCTGGAAAGAAATAGATGATCAAGCAAATGAAAAACAGGCAATAGTGTCACTCAACCCTCTGGCTTCAGAGAACTTAACATGATGATTTTCAATGGCTTGGTTTCCTTGGCAAAAAAAATGAAATAATTGTTCAGGTCCCCAAGAGATCCGTGATTTTCAATGCCGAAAAGCTTTTTAATCTGGATTTGTTGAATTATACACAGATTTGAGGACTTCATGATCTTTGAGGATTAATCAGTTAATACCTAGCATAAAATGTTCTACAAATATATTGAAACATAGGCATGACAACTCATTGAATGTTTTAATAAAAAACAAGACTGAACAAGGCTGTGAGGAGGAAAGGCTTTCCATCATTTCAGCTAATAAACCAAATACATACTTTAAAAAATATCTTTGGCGTGAGTAACAAGTAATAAAACGGGCACTAATTTTATAAAAATGTTCTTGAAAAGTAGAGACTCTAAACTCTCACTGAAGTGTCCCTTGCAATTACGTATCCAAATCTCATACAAAATATCAGTAGCAAAACAACGCCGTTTAATGACGACACAGCATCCAAACTGGAAGCACTGTGTCCCTTCTGTGTGAGTGTTTACATGTGCCCCCAGTGCCATTTGTTGCATGGCTCAGTGAAATAAGCGGCGCAGTTGTGACGATGGCCGCTGCCTCAGCAAACAGAACCAGTAGAGAGGCATTCAGGGCCATGCTGTGTCATTATGGAGAACCCCCCATCAGTGGCTACACAGCCACCAGCTACTCAGGAAGCAAGCAGCTGTAGGATCTATTCCACACAGATATCAGAATGAAGCTTCTGTAACACAAAATAAGAAGTTATTTTATGATTGAAAGCAAACTACATCTCCTGTCTCAAATCTGCCTGACGCCTTATGGTAAATGAGGAAGGAAGGATTATAGAGTTCCTAAAAGTGCTTAAAAAAATCAATCAAATTTTTCAAGATGTAAAGTTATGACACAAGCAAATTTAGATTAAGGCAGGAAAAAAATTTAAAAATCATTGATTTCTGGAGAGTTAGGATCAATCTTTTTGTGTCTGAAATTGAGTGTGCAACCTTCACCCAAGGGGCAAGCAACCTCTTTAACCTCACCTAAGGGTCAACAATTCTACCTCGCTTCCAAACCAGAAAGAAATGATTTTACTTGTGAAGCTGCTGCTTTCCTAATGATGACAGCTTGCTTTTTCTCTGCCCAGCTCTACAGTCCTGAGTTTAGTGAAGATCAGAAATGAATGATCACTGTACTTACCAGTGCAAAGGAAGGGTAAGGACTGCTACGATTCATCCCTGACACGGTGGTGCTAAATGAGAAGCAGTGCTGCTGCTATCTGTCTCAAGAACATGATGGTCACATTAAGACCAGTCCACCACACAGGAAGTATCATTTAAGTCCTCCATCATTTGAAAGAAGACATTACCCTTATACCTATGAATCATAATGAAAGGGCAAACTGTGCTTCAGAAAAAAAATTTAGTTTTTCTTACCATCACCCCCTGATTCACAACAAGCCCATCAATTTTGTGCTTCTTAAAGGCACTCTCACACACACGTTGTTACTATGCCACATCTTTTCCCCAGCCAACTTGTTCAGGAGAGATACTTTTGAAGAAAAGAAATGGCAGAGAGAAAAGGAATTGGAAAACATGACAGTGTTTGATCTTGAAAGACTTCTGCATAAATATTTTTCATTGATCATTAAGAATGGGAAATACTTACTAAAACTGAGCTGCAATGGCATTTATAATTTCTTCTGTAATGGAAATTCTGGTTTAAAATGAAGAAGAATCTTACATTCTGACAGTAGTGTATTGATAAGCATTATTGACTAGACCAGGGAATGGAAATGGATTTGGGTTTTTTATGGCTCCATCCCTTTTCTAACAGTTAATTTTGCCATTTGCAAAGACATGCTATTCCACTTATTTTTTGAATAAGTTTTTGATTTAAAATTAATGTTGCAAGGCCCTCAAGAAGTATCATAAAACATTTCAATGCCAGCAGAATGGTATAATTTTTATGCAGTGAGCCCTGTAGCACTGCATTTCAACTGTCACGATGATATCTTAATATTTCATAAACGTTCTTCCTTACTTTATGAATTTCAAGCAGTTATCTAAAAAGCAGTCTGAGTAAAAAGAGTATTTGTTGAATAATATGTTTTCCTGGCACATGCAAGTGGACTTACCGAATCAAATCCTGCAGAGTTATTCAAATGTTTGTCTGCATTGTTTATATTCTCCAATTCCAATGTATCTTCCTCTCAAAATCAATTCATTCAGGTTTTTACTTTTATAGACATCCATCTGATAAATGTGAAAATTAAGCATATGCTTAAAAAATTATTTTATTTTCATTCTAATTCAGAAAAACAAGAATTTTAGGACTGTGTTTAATTGTTATTTACATTCAAAACAAGGGTCTTGGTTTTCTGACCATAGTACTTGTGGAAACATTAATTTAATATAGACTACTGTTATATTATCACAGTTGTTATCAAGGCTGAATATGTGTTAGGCTTGCTAGAAATGTTTGTTAGTTTGGGGGGTTTTCTTTTATTTTTTTACTCTGTAATTAATTGCAAAGCTTTTAAAGACACAGTATAAGATGGGTCCGTAGTTAAAAGCAGAACAAAAAAATCTGTCTGAAGCTCCTTTCACTGATACAAAGACCGCAAATAAGGTAATTATATTTGTTGGGCTGTTTAAAATGATTGAGTTGCCTGAAGTTTGTGCCTAGAGATTAAACAGAGGCTTTTATTCCTAGCTTTAATTTTTACTTTCTCTGATGTGTTGCAATTAATCAAACCAACATTAGATATTTCTGTTAAAATAATTTACTTTTTTTAAATCTTATTATATCCTAGAAATCTTATTTTTGTGTTTGTTTTTTCCCCTATGCCAGAGACTTGCCAGGTTTATGTAACCTTAAAAGAGATATGGAACAACAAAAAAAAAAAGCTACAAAAGTAATTTTATTATCAGTCTATATAGAATTCAGCAGAAACTGAGACACAGACTATTTCCAAGCACAATGTCAGAATTATTTTTTTTAAATTTTTTGGGTAACTTTTTATAACAAAATTAATGGCAGCATTCTCTCTCCTTAGGCAAACAACATTTTCCATTTCTATATACATTCAGTGTCTTGTAGCTTATTCACTCTAGCTTCTAAACGCTACAGAGAAAAATCTATAACGTGCGTAATATTTCAACTGTGAACTTTATCGCCTATTATAGACTCACATTTGAAACTTTTCATCAGTACTATTATTAAATATTTTGTTACTATCAGTTATTATATTTTGGTAATCTCTTTGTCTTCTGCAAAAATATTTCTGCTACTATTCCTCAGTTGCCCTGGAACAATGAAGCAAATGACATGGAAAAGTTTGTTTTGTTGAGTAACAGATCTATTGTCCAGAACAAGTACAAATTGCAAATGATGAGCAATTACTAAACTCCAGGAGATAAAAACTGGAATTCTGCCTTGGGCTTATATAAAAAATATTACGCCATGAAATAATTAGATCACTGAAATGAAATAATTAGAATCATAATGCTGTAACTCAACACTTTTATCTTTGTATGCATAGCTGGATTACTACATACTACAGGAAAGTATAACTTAAGACCTAAGCTTTGTAAAGAACCTATATTGTATTTTCTAAAGGGAAAAACACATTTATAATGTGAAAATGTATAAATACTTAGTATTAAGCACACCTGAAATTGTATTGTTATAATAATGACTAGAATAAACTATTAAACAGGGCTAAAATACTTTGTCTAACCATGATATAAGTGACATAATCCCCTAAGATTTTTCTCCCCAGGAGGATAAATTTTAATTGCATTTTTGCCAGTACAAAAAATTATGGAAAACTATTTGTCGTTACAAAAGCAATATAGACTGGTAGAAGATATACATTCCCAAATGTGACTAGTGGACCAGACTCTTTGGAAGTCGTGAACGAAAGAATTTCATTTCACAACTTAAAAAAAAATCCAACATATTATATTACTGATTAGCATATGCACCTGTTCATTAAAAGGGATTGAGTTTGCTCTATAGTACGTTCATTCACTGAAGTTCATGTGCTCAAGTTTAGACACACAAATCTACACTTCTACTTAAAGATCTGCAGAGGGTTTAAGTGAGCCAGGCACTCAAGATTTTTTTTGACAGAAAGTTCATACTGTAAGTAATGTTACTGATAGGTCTTAATTTTGTTAAAAGGCAAAAGGCATGTAATATCTTGCTCAGCTGACACCATCTCCACTTTACTGATGAAAAATAAAATGGAAAGGTGAACTCTGGTGACTGTAAACGTTGTGAGCGAGGCATAAAGTGGACCACATTGGCTTCAGGGTAACTTCTGGAGTAATTATAGACGAAAACAGAGATAAAATGATACAGAGTTCTGGTAAAGAAGGTATGAAATCAGTTAAAGCATCACTGAGAAGTCAGGATGAAAGAAAGAAAACAGTGAGGAATTAAGTCAGACTTGCTAGAGAAGTTCTACACCACTCTCATAAAAAAGTCCCCCTTAAAATATCATTCTTTTATTAGTATTGAGGCACCTAATTTCATAGGAAATAGTAGTGTATTAAATTGAATCTCTAGTGTGAAGATGATAGTTTGATTCCTATTCTTCTGTCAACATCCTTACTCTTCTCAGGGCACCTTATCCATGCTAAAAAAAGATTCAGTCTCATGTGAATGCATAACTGAAGAAGAATTTCTCCCATTTTTGCAAGAAAAATTACACGTTCAGCTATTAATACAGTTGCTATCAATGTAAGGACTACTCTCCCACCTTCAAAGCACACCTTGATGACACTAATCCAGAATTATTTCATCTGCAGCCAAGGGATAAGCTTAACATAATGGAATCTTTGTAAAGTCAGGTTGATTAAAACAGCCCTATGAATGCAAACCAAGCTAAAAATAGGTGCTAAATTATTTTAATCTTGTTATTGAATAGTAACAAGACATCACAAAATGAAACCAATTTATATTATACAAATTGGTTTCTCTGCTCCAAAAGATCTCAGGAAATGGCAGGGCATTTCATTATGGGTGTGAAGGAAGGCAAACAGTTGCAGAACTTGAAGACTTGTTTCATACAGCTGTGCTTTTTACATAAAAACAGGTTTTAAAAGATTCTGAGCAAACACATCCTATAGATCTTAGGATTTGGGTTAGATCCTCTTGAAAAACCTGAAAAAAAAGTGAGATTTAAACCAAAAGAACATTAAGTCTCAATAGCTTTGCATATCTAGGCTCAGCTACCCTTGTTGAAAGCAGTGTAGAGGATTGCCAGTTATTTGAAACATGACATGCACATGCTTAGGAATTATGTCCGGCAGGTAAACACATCATTCCATCCCGCATCCACTGGCACCCTCAGCACAGACCTCCCTGCCCAGTTCACAGCATGATGCCCTGAAGAGAATGGGTGTCACTCCTTGCAGTCTCAGCTATGCAGGAATATGAAACGATGCATGCAACAGCTGTACGACCATGATGGTGTAACAACAAACACACAGACAAAAATGCTTCCCAAGGATGGGTCTTTCCCAATCTGACTGTCATTCTCCTGGCAGGATGACCTGCTCAGTGCTAAGGCAAAGCTTGTAACACACAGACACACAGAGAGGTTATTTACTGCATGACTTGTCACTGAGCCACACTGAATTGCACATAACACATATAACCAATATGTAAAATGTTTGTGCAAATAGTCTTTGAATACCACTGCTGTAAGACCTTTCAATGTCTATCAGGACTTGAAAAGAAGGGATGGCTAAGCTCTCTCAAACCAGGGAGACTTTTAGTTATCCCGTGCAAAATTCCCCTTCATGCAGCCCCATGGTCATCAAATCCATTGTACAGGAAGAACAACCTCTATCCCTTCATATATGGTTTCTGCAGGACCACTAAGGGTGGCCTGGAATTAATTCTACATTGAGAGTCACCCTCATATTAGATCATATGCAAAATGAAAGATACCTTTGTCCTCTCAGTGCTTTGCTATCCGTGTGCTCAGATACGTATACTGAAGTCAGCCCAGCTCTCCTTTAATTTCAGTGTGTTAGACTAATATATTTATAAGAAAAAGATAGTGAAATAGTATATGGAACCAGAAATTGTGTATGAAACAAGACTGTGACATAAAATTGTACTGCGCCATTTCATAAGCTTCAAGGGAAATACCCACAAAACAATTGCACATAGGAGACACAGATTTCAGGAGCACCTGTCTTCTAAGAATGAAAAGCATTGATAACACAAGAGAGTAGCATGCCAATACTGCACAGAAATGGCTCAAAGGCCTTTCAGACTCAAAATTGTGAAGCTGGTTTATCTAAAAGCCAGGAAATGCCTGAGGTCTCAATACTCCTCAAGTAAATCCAAGAAAATATTGAACCCAGGCCTACAAGTGTGCAGAACATATTAACCTACTTCAGTCAGTCTTAAACCCATGTAATTCCATTTCTCACAGTGTTATTTAGTAAGTTCTTAGATTCAGGTTTCTGTGAGAAGATAACCACGCATGTTCCCATTTTTGATGGGAAGATTAAATATTGCATAACATGAGAAAGGAAAACCCTATCTTATATAAGATAAAAATAGCTTAAAATCTCACAAACTGAAATCAAGATTTTCCCTTTTTATATTGGGATCTGACTCTACAGCATCAATACCATGATTCCTGTCATTCCAGAGGCGACCTCTCAATAGAAGTCCTGAGAAACACTACAGAGACATGTATGGAGGAAGAAGCTTCTGTCACTATAGATATTATAATAACTTCAAATCTGTATGACACCTTGCTATTCACTGACTGACAATTCAGAAATGCTTCAGATAGGTGAAATTCTCACTATGTGACTTATGCATGGCCTTCTAAGCAGAGTTGCAGAATTTTTCGAATCCAAAAATTGCATTTGACAATTTGTCTAAAGTAAATTTGGTGAAATTAAATATATTCCTTTACTTGATTCCTGCTCCTTTGTCATCTCTCTCACGATCTAGATGTATAGCTATTATAGTAAGTAACTTTAGAGTTTAGACAAAAATGTCAGGTAACAACTCTTTCTAATGAAATTCTATTATTCATACAAGTAATTTCTCTTTTGGTTATTTTTGCAACAAGAAATTATTATTTTTGTTTAACTCAATTACAATAAGGAGTTGTAAATGTCAAACATTGTCCTTTAATTACTACAATTATTTATGCTTTTGTTAGAAATTATCAATTGAAAGAAGTATTCATTTAATAAATCAGCATTTCATTCAGGTATGAAAGGCCACAGAGTATAAGGTAAAAGGACAAAATGACTTTTATATTCACTAGTGTAAATGTATGTTCAGTTATTCAACAACCTTTCCAACAATGTTACCAGTAAAGAGAAATATTCAGCTAATTCACTTTAAATTAAGATATCATGATATCTGTCTAGCAACTTAAGAGGGAGGCCTACAAAGATAAGCAGACTTACACAGGGTTTGAACTGGTGTGAAAAATAGTGTATGTTTTGAGGAAGTCTGCACTTACATACCTACTCAAAACAAGCTGGGCTTTTAACGTTGTGTTCAATCAACCTCCTGCTTGCTTTTCCATCAGTGTAGCATCATTGCATAAATACACAATCATAAGAAAAAAAAAGAAAAAAAATATTAATTTTGCTGAGCAGCCGCATTAGCTACATGAGAGGACACCGATTCCCTATAAATAACTGTTACTCTTATCACATTTCTGCACTTAAAAAATAAAGGCCTTGGCATTCTTTCACTCTGCATGGGTTGTCTTCTCACTTAGCACTTAGTTTCACATCAGTTCCACTTGCTGGAAGCTCCTTATTCAAATTTAATCTAATACTAATGATTATTACCAAGACAACAGGCAGAAAAGGGGGTGTGAAATATGAACATAGAGCTTGAAAAAGATTACTCTCATTGCTGATGAGACAAGAATCACACAGCAGCAAATCAAACCATGTGACTTCCTGGTGCCATCAAGGCTCTTAAATGTTTCAATGGAGAAACTAGTTAGCAAAATCTGTCCAAAAAGAAACACGTTTGAGCTCTGCTGAGAAAGCAGCATGTGAAAGTTTCCCAAAGACTGATAAGCTCTGGAGACCAACAGTCCCACCGAGACTGCAGGAGCTGCTACATCTGTGACGCCAACCACTTGTTAGAAGTACAAGGCCACGGGCACACACGAACATCGACAAGATGTTGTACAGCTCACACCATCCAAGAACGCAGTTTCTGGTACACACAGACAAAGGCTACGGCACCAATTGCAGACCTGATAAGTGAACAGTTCCCTGAAGCTTTTCCTCAACACCTGTCTAGAAGCCCCTCCAGGCACAGCTGCACAGTCCCCTGCTTCTGTGCATACAGTACACAGCCACAGTGATGTTGGTGTGCTCTGGCCAGTTTGGGTCTGTCTCATGGCCAGGCTCTGCTATGTACCCTCCCCTCACCTCGGTATCGGTTCTCCACCCCACAGAGGGCTCTGTATTGTGTAATCCTACACAAAGCCCGTCAAATTCAAACCGAACTCTCCCCCCCATTGGATCTTGTGCCCTCCCCCCGCCCCCTCGTGTCTGTATTTATGTAACTGTAACACGCTGTGTTAGCATTTCCCTGGCACAATCCAGTGCCGACTAAACCATCTGGGAAGCCCCTCTGCCTTGTCTCTCCTTCTTCGGCACACCTGGAACATCGGTGGACGAGGTGAACCCCTACAGGAACTTCGCCAGCCCACCCGTGCCTTGGAGCAGCTCGGAAAGCCCCTGAAGCCGCGGATGGATGCTCGGTGCCCCCCGGGAATGCACCGCAGCACAGTGACTTCCTGAATAAAAGGTGTCCTAAGCAATACTGGTGGCGATTTCTGTATTACCTCAACTACTACTTCTGCTAGGAAAAAGGAAATTTACAATGCTGACAAAAAGGTAGCATGATAGCTGTTTGTAGAAATTAAAACAAGAGAAACATTATCTTAATTGTCTGCAGTTTTCTAGGCCTCCAGCAGAGAAGATATTAGCTAAGAGCAAAGCTTGAACAGTGTGCTGGCATTCACTGTGCTGCAAAGAAAATGGTCATGCTGCCAAATGTAATTTTTCCAGCTGCCAGTATGGCTTGGTAATTCCAAAGTCCTGTGACCTTGTACAGAAATTAAACCTTTGCAGACACACAGGTAGATTTGCACCAGGGAAAAGGGTGAAGAACAGAGGTAACTAGGGACAGAGCAAGAGGAAATGGCCTCAAGCTGTGCCAGGAAAGGTTCAGGTTGGACATTAGGAAGAATTTCTTCACAAAAAGCATTGCCAAGCACTGGAATGGACTGCGCAGGGAAGTATCAGAGTCACCAGCCCTGGATGTGTTAAAGAACCAACTGGACATGGCACTTGTTGCTATGGTTTAGTTCACACTGTGGTGTTTAGTCAAAGGTTGGACTTCATGATCTTGTACTTTTTTTCCAACCTTAATGGTTCTATGATTCTATAAAATGAAAGATTATGTTGACAGAAGCTGCTTTTGTGGGGCAAACAAAAGCAGGAAAGTAATTTTTCAGAGTTTTGATCACTGGAATTGAAATAAGCTGCTGACTCAACAGCACTGGCAGCAGATGCATAAAAGAAAAAGGTTGAGAGAGTTTGAGAGAGCAAAACACAAATTGTAGCTGCTTATTTTCTATTATTCATCAGAGATGACTGTTGAATTGCCTTAATGTAGGGAGTAAAGGGCCAACTGAAACCTAAACTAAAAAATTAACCTATCTTCCCTAATTTTTCCTTTTATGTTTATCCTGGCCATATATGATTAGCACCACTGAACTGGATGATCCCAGGCTTGCTTTATCTTCTTTGAACACGGTATCTGACATCGTGTATTTAGCTACGTTTTCAAATGTGACCAGTCAAGTGCCTGAAATTTTACAGGGTTTTTTCCCAGTTACATTCATAATACATTATGAACCACTGCAGCTGCAAGAAAGTAAATTCAAAAGGCAGATCTGGCCAAACATTTAAAATTTAACGACTGTATTGCAACATGTGTGCAGCTTATATATTATCATGTTTGTACTTGCCATTGTATTAATGTGCAGTTAAAACAGCCTCACAGTAAGAAATCAGGTAGGATCTTTTCTCCTGCACCAAAATCCCTCCTACACAAGACTACCAAGTATTGTGGCCTAAAAGTCCCATTATAACAAGTCTAACAATGCTAGAAACTTTAAGCTGCAATTTTAGCTACAGAACTTAGATTCCTTTATTCGTCATTTAAAAAATGCTTTTCATACATTATATTGGCTGCTTCTAAAGTTTCCTTCATTTGCTCATTCCAACTGCTTACTTCTGTTTCACCATGTCTATTTTCTGCTTGTCCAGCAATGTCTGAAATCTCTCTCCAGAGCAGTGACAATGTATTGTGAAAGAGAGTGAATCAAGTTAATAGCCATCCTTGCTACATTTATGATGCATCAAAGAGTAGTAAGGGAAAAATGCAACTACGGAAACAAATTGTTTCTTCATTTTAGTCTTTTTTTCTTTCTCTTTTTAATTTTTTTTTTCTTCCTGGATTGCATGCCTTTGTCCACAGAAAGTTTGGAGAAATTCTCTTGGAGCAGTAGAACTTCTATTTGCTTAAATCAGATCAGATGTCTGCCCTAAAACCAAACATGATAAAAAGAAATTAAGTTACTGATTCTGTTTGCCTATACAAATGACAACAGTAAATAAAAGAATACAGTGGACAAGAACTCACAGGAAAATTTTTTTTAAGGAATTGAGCAATCCAACTGGAATAGAGGAATGAAAATATCATTTGTTTCATTCTTACTAAATCTTTTTTTATTATTATTATATTCAAATTAAACTGTTTAGTCCACTGCTTTTCAAAGTAGGAAATTTTCTTTAGTCCAAGGTACTTTGCTGAAACATATTCTAAGTAAATGAGAACGAGATGCCACAGGTTATGACTTTGTCAATCACAGGAGTCCAAGACTTTAGTGCAATTAGCGTCTGAAATATCTACATTGTATGCGTTATCCACGAGCTTTCTTCCCAATTTACATGGAGAAGAATTTAAAAAAAAAAAAAAAGGTTATGAAGAACCTCCTTCATCTGCAAACATCTTAACTACATACTCAAATCACTCAAATGCCCTCAATCAAATGCATCCACCATGAACAGAACCTGACTGGCTTGGTAGAGCCCTCTGCTGATTACAAAGAAGAAAGGAATAATAACAAACTATTTATTTCACCACTGATTTCAGATTAGGCAAATATATAAGTAGCATATAACTACTGACAAAGGCAATTTTTTATTTTAAATTTGTTTACTTCTGGTAAAGCAGATAAAAGTTCTGGACAGCTGAAGCCTAATAATTCCTAATTGTGGAATTATTATTTAGAATTATTATTGTAGAATATAGAGCAAATAATAATGTGTATTAACACACAATTTTAATATGCATTAAAATACAAACTTTATGTTTCATAACTTTGATTTGCTATTTACACAGAATATTGGAATTACCATCTCTGTCAGCATAATAGCAGGCAGAAAATATACCATCATGTTTATGCTAATCTATACTATAGAAAGATAAAAACAAGTCGTATTTTGTTCTGCTAAAGCTCTGTCCTCCACATTTTAATTCTACATCATAATTTAGAAGGGGAAGAAGGTATCCAAGGAAAGAACTGGAATATGAGATAAAACAAAAACTTACATGACCATTAACAGTAAAGCACTATACAGGAGTTAGCACAAGTGTGATTTACTTCATAAAGTTTGTGCAGCAAATGTGATTTAAAAAATTCCTGTTAGAAAATTAAAGATAGAACTATAACATAATATTGTGAACACTCACATCCAGATTAAATACAAGAGTTAGTGTTTCTAAAACGTTACCTAGTTCAAGAACATATCGGTTTATTTCCCACTTGATCTTATTAAAAGCTTGCTATCTCATATTTTTTGTTTCACACTTTAGTGAAGTGAAAGGAAAAGGCAGAGGAAAGCTCATGATTTTGCTGTCACTGCTGTTTGACTGAAGACCGTTTCCTATGTTAAGGGAGTAGATAGATACATTTTGGTAACTGTTTCTTGGCAACAGGAAGGAAAGTGACATCTTTTTTTCTTTCCCTTTTTTTGTTTGTTTTTTAACCCCTCAAAGAATCATACAGCTTTGGAGTTAAAGAGATCATGGATCTGTGGTACTGCCAATTATTTTCCCTTTTCCATAATTCTTCTTGGAAACACACTGCTGTTCAAATTTTAATAAAAGTAACAGGATTTAGATACATTTTGCTGCATCTGTGGGTAACAGAACATCAGTAGACAACAGATTCCGAATTAGATTGCTTAAAGAATAAAGTGCTACCCATTCCACAGATATCCACACAAGTTTGCCAAACAGCCAGTCAAGGTCATTCTTGTGAGCCAGACTTGCAAACCCTCAAGATTTTTAACAACACAGAGACACAGCCCTTGTTGACTTGGACTCGGGAGTGCCTCTCACATCTACATAGAGAAGTCTGAACCATGGCCTCACTGATGATAGGTTTGTTTTGTCTATCAGCCTTTCAAGGCTAAAACTACTGAACCAACAAAGATTACTACAGAAGTGCAGAACCCTGAGGAAACTCAAAACCAACCACTTGCCTGTATTTAAAAAAGCTGTCTTGTTATGTATGTGAAACACTATGTAATACAACTTTTAATATTTTATACTGTCATAGATCCACATGGAGTTACAATGACTGAATATGGTTTGAAACAAAATTGGTCTAAAGTGTAGAGAAAATTTACAATCATAATTAATGTATGTTTGATATAATTTCCATTTAAGTTGCAGAAAAAAATAATGTAATGATAATTACTACTAGTTTTCTTAGTACACTTGATGAACATGATGTGTTTCTCATCTTCTGAACATTAATAAATACTGGACTAAAGCACTGTGTTAAGGTATTTCAACTATTTGCTCTTTTATACACATCCAGATGCACATTTTATGAACTGCGTGATATGCTTGGAGAATATACTCTAGATACAGTATGTCCAGTAACAAAATTAAATAGATCTTAATCATATGCAAGTAGAAAATCTCTTTGAATACTGTCACATTTTTCAAACATGAAGATAGAAACTCTCAATTGGAGCTCACAGCAGCATCTGTTTTCCACTCAGCTAGCATCTTACATTCTCCTCTGCTCTAAGCTATGCATGCAGTATATGACAAACATGCTAAGACACAAAATAATGGCACTTCCAGAATGTTACATTAAGTACAAAACACATTTCCATTTATTTTTCCTTTTAGCTTTTGGGACATAAGCAGCCATATAACATCATTACTTGGTATTTTTATTACCACTACATAAAATCAAATACAAGTAACAAAGACTTTTAACTTAATAGTCCAGAAATGAAACAGCAGGTTAGTAGCTCAAAAGGCTACTGTATTACAGAGTAATAGTAATGTTCAAAATAAAATGTGAGGATATCTCAGTTCAAGAACAAATGGTCTTAACGTTTAAATACAATGGTCCTCCATCCATTCAGCATAGAGCAACATCATGTAAATCAGTGAGGTGAACACTATCACTTCAACTACAGCCTTATTTCAGCACTAGCTGCATGACACAGAGAAGTTCTCCTTGCTCTTCTGCTCAAAGAAGGGCCTTTCAATAGTCTCAAAGGAGAAATCTAATGATGCCACGTGCTGAAATACCTCATCGTCATTTGGTGCTTCAGAAAAGCCTGCTGTTTGTCCTCACACTCTTCACGCAAGTGTGACTGTTTCTCTCTAGTTAACAAATTTTAGCTTGCATTAAACCTTATCAGTAAACATGGCAGTACTGCAAAATCAGCAATTAAGGCCTCAATAGCTTCCACCAATTAGAGCTGTTGTGTGCCAAGAGCTACAGCAGAGACAGATTGTGCGCCGGGTTTATTAACTCATTCTTTTTGCAGTGGAACAGCTAAGTGCCTCTTTTCTGGCCACATTAAAGTACATATAGTTGTTTTACAGCGACATATGCCTCTGCCTTAAAAAACAAAAACAAACCCCCCAGAAGGCTGGGAATTTTTCATTTGGGAGCTTGCATATCTATACTGAAGCGACTTATACCTTTATAAGTGAAATATAATCTGGCATGGCTATACCTGTTGCTATGCAGACAGCACTTCTTTTATTGAACCATCTAGATTAAATTATTTTTCCACCTCGGTACACTCATCCCCTATCAGTGCATTCCCTGATCCCAAAAACACCCTGCACAATTCAAGTGCCCTAATAGGGACTTCATTCAGATGAGTGACCATTTCTTCATCAGTGTGGGGGAAGAAGGGAACTGCTTCAGAAATCCATTTGCATGGACATGATGGCAGAAATGGATGATAGATTTAGGTGGACAGAAATCTTTCAATGAAAAAAAAATACCACGAGACTTTGAAGGACAGGTTTAACATTTCAGATGTTGGAGTGTAAGCTCTTCCAGGAAGGGACCACAATGCTGTTAGGCATTTCTATTCTCCCCAGCACATTTCAACAATGATTAATTTGCACTGCAGCACTAGGAATCATGAACAATTATAAGCCGTGGTTTTCCAAAGTGCTGCATACCTTCAGCAACTTTTTAACTTTAATGCAGATAAAGAGGCAGACCTACAAGAAGCTGTGTTATTAAAGTCAAGATTTCCTTCAGCAAGAGAACGTGCATTTAAGTCTAAATGTCAGAAAATGTCATTCACTGCATCTGTTAGGATAACTAGAATGCAATATTAACAGCAATTCACATAATAGAGTCCATTTAATATGATCATTAATATTTCAGACTGATTTTGAAACTGAAGAAAAAAGAAGAAATTAAGATGCATATGTAACAAAATTTATATTTCATGAACCTTAATTGCTGTAACTAGGGCACAGGGATTAAAGGCCTATGCCTAAGGCATCTGGTCCTGAGGACAAAATATTACACAAGCATTTCAATTTTTGGGTTCAGAAATAAAGGTTTTTTAACCCTCCTGATTCTGAAGAAAAGCTGAAGCATGAAATCTGAACAAATCCCATTTACACGGAACGCACTCCTAAAACTACCTGCCTACCTAGAAAAAGAATTTTGAAGATGAGGAACTGCTCTGCCCAGCTTAGGTTTTAGTAATATTTGCTGGGATTGATAGAATTTAATGAAATTGCTGTAACAGAGGACTGAATTGAACTTGATCAAAGCATTCACTACTATGGTGAGCCCTGTGGCTGGCGTGTGACACCTGCAAACACACACACTTTCAGAGACACTTGCACAACCAAGGGCAGATGTGGCTCTCTTTATCAGAGGTCTTTCCTCTGCATTTGTTTATAAACTCATCACAAGCCTAACTCAGTGAACAAACACTAGTGACAAAAATCAAGAATCTCTTGCTAGCTGAGCTTCCATTTTCAGTACTTCAGTCATGATCATCTTAACAGCTATGCAGTCGGCTATGCTTTGTTTTATAGCTTTCTAAAGTTGACTTCCAAGGGTGGCTAGCAGCATTCCCCATTTCAGATCTCCTCTTTAACTCATTTCATCTCTTGTGCATTCAGCTCAGCCCTGAGCACCAGTGACAGTGCAGCTGCGGCACCACTGCAAGTTAGGTCAGGTCAACGAAATCAAGAAAATTTACAACTTTTTACATCTTCCTAAACTTAAAAGCCTGACATGTACTGAAGGAGACTGTATTCCTTCACATGCAGATATCTGGCCCGTTAGTTCAGTCCCTCTTAATCAGTACAAGTAAATCAAGTGAGTATATTAAGACATGGGTCTGTTTGTTTAAATGACAATGGATATTTATTCTTTCTAGTAACTTCCAAATTACAGAAAGGAAAACTGTTACCTTTGCTATTAGAAGATCTAGTATTTATTACTTATGCTGGTCTAGGAAATGTTTCAGGTAAGTCAAGGGTGGAAGAAAGAAAAGATTCTGAAGAATTGAACAAGAGGCATCACCTCACTACAGTTTTAAATTCCATTTTGATTGCAGCAGAGGATAGATTCACCTTGAATATTCTTTTTTCAGGGGAAATGACTGTAAGCCACAAAATAACATTATACAGAAACACAGCAGAAATGACTGATTTTCCATTTCAGAGAAGACAGAAAAAAAAAATCCAGGTGAAAATTATTTTCTAACATCAAGAATTCTGGAAAATACACCTCCAAAACCATTTTGAAATGTATTTAACCTCTGGGTTCTCTTGGGACGTACACGGCATTATGTTATAATCATGTCAAAATCATGCCAAAAAAATTTACAAGTAGCATTTACTTTTCTATTTTCTCCTTCAGTTCAAAAAATCCCAGAGCAATACATCTAAACACTATAGGTATATTATTGTATAAAAGCTGCGAGAGCAACATTTATCCTCAAATAAATACACTATGAGGTCCACCAGTATAAATTTTCCTCCCATTGCCCATAAATCTCATCTAAATCTATTCCATGGCTGCTCCACAGATTCCTCCTTATGTCTCACTGTGAGGTTTCCATTTTCAATGTACCTCAGATTCCTAATTCCGATAGTTTAGCCAATGTTCTCCACCAGCTGCTAAGCTGTTACCATTAGTTACAGCTCCCTTTCACGATTTGTAAGCATTATCTTCATCCCAAATGATTAGGAAGTGTCTGAAAAGAGTAATCTCTTAATGATACTCTGCAGGCATTCAGACCTAATTCTTCAAAATAACCTGAACCTTCTGAAACGGCTGCGACTTCGCAATATTCTGTTTGGCCCCTGGGTCTTGGACAATCCCATAATGTGTAATAACTTATATTCTAGAGACAGAGCCTTTGCATTAATGTATCTACTTTACCTTAAAAAACTGCAGTGTTCTTTATTAAGAACTATGGGATCATAAAAATAATTCCATTCTTGTTTTTCTGCGATGACATCAGATTACAGCAGTCTGCTTCCTTTCTTTTGCTCCTTATTCCTTCTGCTACACTTTTTAATATTTATATATTTACTATATCACACATCATTATTGGGAATAACAGCTGTCAGAGAGAGATTCTGCTCCATCAGGGGAAGATGGATCTCAGAATTTTCGACTCTGCTTTTTGCAAATCTAATTTTCACTAATTCTCACCAGCTAAAATTTATGCACCAATGTAGATTTAGTGCTGAGAAACTTTTTGTCTGTTGAACAGCTTTTCCTGTAAAAATGTTTGATCTTACAACTTGTCCGAAGAAATTAAAGATGTGCCTACACTGAGCAGTCAGATCTAATGAAAGTAACTATTACATACACCTGAAACAGATTAGCTAGTTCATCTACATATTCACACTTTAAGCCAAAAGTAGTTTCCTTTCTCTTATTTTTCTTTTGGACGGTTCTACATTAGAATATTAATTATCAAAAAAACCCCAAAAACCTAGACATACAGGTTATTCAATAATTGGAAAAATGTAACATGATGAGGAACTTGACTTCATTAAATACATTACCACCTGTGTTGATAATGAAAAAGGTTCAACCAATACCAATAAGCAAAGGCTAGCCAGTACATCCTCAACCTTTTCCTTTGAGCCATAACCCACTGAAGAAGATACCAATCATTCAGTGATCTCAAAGTGATTCCTCTTCTGCAAAAAAAAATTAATTTTTTATTATAGGCAAACCAGTACCCTGAGAATGTTGACTCCTACAAATCTACTGGAAGTGTTCACACTAGTATTACTATTATGGGAAAACCATAACTTGACTTTTCTCTTTTTTTTTTTCTTTTTGAGACCTTATATACTTCCTCTCAATAAATGCTTCTGTAGTGCTCTTTAATTGCACATATTGTGTAGGTAGAATTCCTCAAGAAACGATGCATTTTGTTATCTCTAGACTCTGCAAGGGGACTCAACTGATCCACCCAACAACCTGCACAAAGTCACACAGACCTTCCTCTGTGGGACCATGCAAATATATGCTTCCTATGCTCAGCTTCAATATACTAATGGTAAAACACACAACTTAAAGCTAAGTATTAGCACTGCTTAGCAGAATGCTTCACATAAGCCTACAGAGTAAGGAGTTTCCAACTCTTTTGTGGAAGAATATGCCTTTTAGAAAATTTGGAGATGAGAAAATTCTGATGTCTTCTCAAAATCTGACCAGTGATACACTGCACTAGGAAAGTGATTTTGCAGTAACATCTTTAACCCTTCCCGCAGCTTTAAAATAAGGTTGTTATGTTATCTGCCATGTATTTGACAAATACAGCTTTTCTGCATGGGGTTGGAAATTTACAGTCACAACTGCAGACCGGCAACACAGTTATGAAATTGTCTCATGCACCGTATTCAGCTTTCACGGACTGTTCTGCCAAACAAGATGTGAACAACTGTACATTAAACATTTCGATATCTATATTTAAAAGTGAAATTCTGCAACACTTTAGATTTTGTGTTACAGTTCTGTCTCAGGGCAACAGAGACATAAGGCCTAGTAAAGTTATCAGCTTCAGACTTCTCGCATTCCTCTTACTGCCACTTGTTTCTAAGAAGAAAACTGAAAACTGATGAGCAATCATTTCTATCAGTAAAACCTGGAGGAAAAATGAAGAATATTTTCCTTCTTTATATACAAAAATCTAAAATAATTGAGAGGTAACTGAACAAAACCTGACAGTAAAAAAAAAAAAAAAAAAAAATTCATAGAAGAATTCAATGAAACACAACCAAAAGTTTACTTTTTCAACAAAAAGTCATCAAAAGTCTCCTCAGTGACCCTGCCTGAGGAGAGAGGTTGGACCAGGTGACCTCCAGAGGTTCCTTTCAACCTCAGCCATTCCACAGTTATGAAATTCAAATTACTGAAAACAAAATATGAATTATTCCAGTGTTTTCTACAGAGTTGTAGCACCTCGTAATATTTTAACCACAATCAGCATTAGCAAACCCACCCATTTTAAAGGAGAACTTAACATGAGTTTATAGCTGAGACAGTAAAAATAAAGCAATGACAGATGAAAAGAGATTATACTAATTTTACAAACAGAAAAGTTAAGCTCAGAAAGCCTGCTTCCCATTTACACTAACAGCATTCACTATGCTGGCAGTATAAGGGGCCTTTAACACAGCTTTAAATTTAATTTATGTAGTGTACAGTAGGCTTAGTATAATTGAGAATAAGGCTGGAATGAATCAAAGTGCTCGAGATTACAAATTACATCTCTGCAAAAGACTAAAATTTCATTTTTCTAATATAGAATACAACATGTCAGTACAAAGAGTTTTGTCTTCTCCACAGAGGTTATTTCATCAACAGGGAAAAAGCTCTAAAATTCATTCTGTAGTTTAGGATACTAGAACTACAGAAAATAAAACTCAGTAAAATATATTTTATTTTAATAACCTTGCTACAACTATGAAAAATTAACCTCCACCCTTTGTTGTCAGGGTGTCTATTGTCATACTACTTTATACATATTATACGCCTTATTATTATCATACTAATCTAGCAATTAATAATTTAACATGTCAACTTCAGTTAAAATGGAACATTTCTCCTCTTTTTAGGCACTGTACAAAACCAATAATTATGACCACCCATTCAGAAAACTCTTGTATTCTTATTTTGTAAGACTTATGCACTCTTCCTCCTTGCAGAAAAATAGTGTTTGCATGAGAAAAGAGAATACACCAATGCACTTAGAGGGCAGGGTATCTCGGAGCAAGACTGCAATAATTTGGTTTTACAGTGGTGACAACCTTTCGATATTAAACTTTGCTATTAATTCTTTTTGCAATGAACAGGTAGGGGAAATATGCCAAAGAGCCCTTCCTCCAGCAGACACAGTATGTAACTTTTTTCTCCAGGTCTAGTCAATGCTGTGTGCTTCTAATTCCTCACTGACATGTTAATGAATACAACCTTTCCAAAGTTCAGCCCAGATAAGTCAGAGATGATGAGGGACATTTTGGCAACTGAACCACAGAGAGAAAGAAGATCAATCTTTTAAAAGATTTACACACTTCCCTTAATTATCTTCCTAATTTATGTGAATCTTAAGTGAACAGTAATTCCGGTGAGGCTCCATTTGCATGGGCTTGTAACCTCTCAGTGTGACAGGAATGCCATGTTTCACACATTGCAATTGTTCAAAAGCATCAGAATCTGGGAGACTTATTTTGCAGTGGATATCGCTTTTGAAAAGAAGCGTATTTCATTACTAGCTTACAGACTGCAGTATTTTCTTCCCCCTTAATTTCTAAGTAGACTTCAAATCAACATTCATCTTCAAAACTCTTTCCAAGAAAGCTATCCTACCCTGTCCTAGTCAGGGAGAGTACTCCTGGAGACAGTAGATTCAATTCTGGTGCCAGTTGCAAATCTCACTGTTTGGAACTCTCTTGACTTGTACAAAGATTTCAGATATAGTGGTTTACAAGCTGCACTTAAGAATCACACAGATTTTCTCCTCAGACATGATGTGTGAATATGTAGTCTGAATACTTAGAAAATATTCATTGAAATTAAGCATTTGTGTGCACAAGTGTCAAGATACAGTTACTGCACAAATTCTCACTAAAATCTTTTTTGTTTGCAATTTTGTCCTACTACATAAAAACTTTCTCCACTATAGCAAAAGGTTTCCTTGTTTTTCTTTATTGATTTTCTTTAAGAAATTTCATAGTATTTAGAGTTGAAGTCTGTATTTTTTCTGAAAAAAAAAATTCAACCAAACTATGATTCATTACAATAATGCACCACAATCTTTTTGAAACTTCAAGTTGCACTGCGAGTTGCAAAGATTTAAAAAAAAAATTGCAGTGTAACATTTGCAATTATTATTTTAAATACAACATATAAGAAAGGCTACACTATACAGTAAAGCACCCACATTTTGGTTCAATAACACATTATTAATTTAAAGAATAGTGAAGGGTATAATTCAGCATCCATACATTTAACATATTTGTCGCCATCAACAAAGAGAATATTTTACATTGCTCACTCAGATTGCATAGAAGTACATTAACTACATCACTACATTTGTGAAAAGCTGTTCAGCTAGCTGATATTTCACATAACCTAAAATGAAAGATAAACTTTCAGGGTAATGTAGACCCCAAAACCTTTATTTGAATATTATTATTTTTAAAAAGAGCATTTAATAGCAAGGTTTTTATAAGTGTCTCATTAGTATCTATCTAAAATATATGCTCTATACACAGTCCCATATATAAACATATAACTAACAACTGACTCACATATGCTGTTGCCTGAATATGTTGTTGCCAGGCAACAGCTATAAAGCATTTTGCACTGCTTGCAAAAATCTGAATGAATGATTCGAAGAGAGATTATTTCTAAAAAACTAGGAAGAAAACTCACTACTGGAATTACATTAATAATTCCTTGTATATTTCAAGGACTCATAGAGCATGTTCCTTCCATAATTACCAATTTCAGAAAGGACAATTCCTTTGAGTAGGATTTGAAGGGCATTTTACAACAAGGAAATTCATGTTCTATGCATGTGGCTAATGTTCCCACATGGACACTGAACCAAAGCCACCAAAGTTAATGGGTTCCTTAAATTGACTTCAGGGTCTTTTTGCTGTGTCTTTTCATCAGGTTTTAATGTCCATTACAGGACAAAAATGACAGACTCCTAAATGAGAAAACAGAATGCCCTACAGGAGATACAAATAAATTCTCAATAAAATTTTACCATCTCACACTATGCAAGTGAAAGAGTCTGTACAAACCCTTCTTTGTGTAATCTTCGTACAGCTGAAGTGTAATCTCACGGAGGCTAATGGTATTACACACAAGAGTAAAAATAGAAGCATCTATAATCCATTGATAACACAGATGTGATATGCTATCTACAAAAGAGAACTATTTGACTCTCTAAGTAAGTGCCATCCATTACAAAATTACTAGACCTTTGGCTATCACACCTCTTGGGAATTAAGAGCTGGAAAAGCACATCAAGAAAATCAACTGGGAAGCACAGTAACTGCAAAGTGCTTACCACAAGCCTGACTCACAAGCTGCTTTAACACAAACATTAGCATAAAAAGTTGTGGGACTTTTTGTCCTTGTTTACCATGTCTGTAAGATATTTCTTTCAATTTCCTGTACAATATGCCTAATCAATAAAAACTGGTCGGAAACTCAAGATGATTGTTCTTTCCAAATTGGAAATCCATGTATTTTCCTTTTAATTCTTCAAATCCATTCACATAACTCTAGCAAGAAGACTGAAAGCAGTAATTATTGGTATTTTAAATAATACTTTCAGTATTAAGTAGCGAACGTGACTAGCTTCTTTAATGGATTACGGTGAAATTCTTTTAATTCCATATATCAGGTTGCCTAGAACTATTGTGGAAAAGAAACCCCTTTACGTGGAAGGAATCTGGAATCTAAATTCCGTCCATCTGGAGCTTTATAAAAATTAAAATGAATTTACTATAAATAGGAATCAAGGTTTTATAGTTTCATTTGAATTTTTTTTTTCATGCTCACAGTTTATGTCACTGGTCAGGATGCAGTTATATAAAAGGCAATCTCGGTGCTTACAATCAGGCTGAGCACCTTTCCCATAGATAATAATATAAAATAATCTATGGGAAGGATATCCACTCCAGGTGGACTACTTGCTTGTACTTTTTCATGTGTTTGTTTGATTCTTAGTATACGCTGTGACAACTCAAAGAAATAGAAGAACCTTTACTTTGCCCTCTGTATTCATCATGACCCACTTGCAGAGCCAGCATGATCAATCAATGTAATTTCAAAACCAAGACATTTTGCAGGTTCCTTTGCTTTCTTCACCCAAAATATACACACAATATCAACTGAATGTTAGGATTTTGTAAGACACATAATGCATTATTTCAAGAGGAATCACACTGCAATCAGTGGTTTGTATTCATAGCACTGTTAGTCCTGATTGATTGAAGACGGGGTTACCAGCAGAAGGAGAAACACATTGTTCATTTCCAGAAAAGGTACCTGTAATGATCTAAAAGTATGGTTAAAAATAGGGAGGGGTGTTATATGGTAAAACTTCTAATTTGGTGGCTAAGAGCAACCTACTACTTATTACTCAATCAAGACTGATTGGCAGGTACAATTTTCTCCTTGGATAGGTGTATTAAGAGTATAAACTGAATCACCCAGAAAATAATTCCACTTAGTATGTGGAAACACAGAAAAATTAGTAATTATTAACAAACTGAGTGAAAATTTCCAATAGACAGGATTCTTTCGTTCTATGGCCGAGGCATGACAAAAAAAAAAAAAAGACAAAAACAAACAAACAATAAGATTATGACTTCAAAGGTTGATATGGGTCAAAACAAGACTATCAAAGTGACACAATGTTCATTTTTAATTAGACTTCCTAATGTGACATCAAATTGCTTTTCTTCTAAGAACCAGCACTTCAGCAGCAAGGCATGAAATCCTCACAGCTTAGTTTATTAGGAGGCAACAAAGGGATTCCAATCTGCTACAAGAAAGTTTCAGCCTATAAGCACAGCCACTGCAGTACAAAATTGTGTCATATGAATTTTAATGTGACACAAGTATGAAAGATTCCAAAAGAACAAAGGCAGCACAGTCCTGTTCCACACTACACAAATGACCTACTCTCATCTGAACAGCACACCACATTACAATCAAATTTATTTCAAAGAAGGGTCATACAGGTCAAATGTAATGGCTGCAAGAATGAGGATTTCCTTTATGTAGTATTAGAGAAAAGCAAAATATCAAACAGTGCAGAAATGCCAGGGCACTGAAAAGAAAGGCATATTTAGGCTGCAGGGAAACAGATTTTATGAAGAAGTTTTAATTACAGTCATCCTCAATGACTACAACCTCTAAGTTTCAAAGGCACTGTGACACCTTGATGAAGATGTGACATATATACGTGAGCATGCCTACTACATAGCCTTTAACACATATTTGACATTTCAAGGCACCAGAGAAAAGTTTCATGTACAGTTCATGCTTAACAAACGTAAGGAGACAGGTTAAGCGGTCAGACTGGCTGGATGTTTCTTTGTAGCCTGGTATCTCCATGGCAGAAACCATGATATTCCCAGATGTCAGAATACAACAACAGAGAGGCTGGTAAAGCTCCTCAGCTGACTATCCAACCTTACAACAAAAGCAACTTCAAAAACATAAAGGTATCAGAACAACAAGGTCTGCTTGAAAATACTGGACTGTCAGAAGAATATGCAGAAATTCATTATGATGTAAATCAAATGGTAAACAAGCACGTAAGGATTACAGTGAAAAGAAGACAAAACAAAATTTAATGATCAAACAAGTAAACAAAAAAGTAAGGACAAATTCCTACAGTTCTTCTTGCCATGTATTTCCATCAAGATTTAGGCATCACTTTTGTCTTCAAATCCCTTTTCTGAACAGAATCAATTACTGATGGGAAAACAGCTCAAGTCCTGACTTTATGCATACTATGAATAGAATTTAAATGTTTGCGGGGAGTAGGCAGACAGGGTAACAAGTACCTAAAGAAAAGTATAGGTGTAAAAAGTCAGAAGTAAACATTATACCTCATTACAAAAAAATCATAAAGATTTCTATTTTACAAATTTACTACTTGGTTTTTGTAAATTAAATTCTTGGAAAACTAAATGCTACCAGAAAGTTCTCCCCAAATGAAAGCTTGTTGTTGTGGGGGTTTTTTCAATAAAATTAAAATATACTATTGAACTATCTTCCATTTGATTCCTAGCCAGGGCTCCCTCAGTCACAAAACAAGACAGAATAAAAGCTGAATTGGAAGAATTTCCGTAACAAATTGGCTACCAGCCTAAAGGTTAGAATTAGTTTTATTGTGCAAGTCTAGCACTAAAAATGGTATTAGACACCTCAGCTCTCCAAGTTTTAATCAATCTGCTTTTCAGGAGACTTTGAAACATTCAAAGAATGTAGACTATTACAACCAAAAAACCTACCCCAGTAACTTCCAATGTGTAAGAATGAAACACAACTGGCAAGAGATAAAATTCTATTGCCATACTTAAAAATTATCTCAGCCTTAGTTTCCAGAACCCATAGTTCTCTTCCCTCTTTACAGTATTTTTGTATTTTTGGAGGTTAAAAATATTCATTTGCTAGCAGACATTTATATTCCCAAAAACTGATGTATTCGCCTACATTATGATGGCTCCAGTGTAAGTCATTAAGGTTTGGACTTGGAGAGAGACATAAAGGAAAAAATACAAACCTTTAATGTTTCACTTGGTGAATAAAAATTGCATTAATTTAGATATTCAGTCACAAGAATCCAATTAGCTATGGATATATACACACATATTCATACCTTTCAACCATCACACTCATTTGAATTTTGATGCTATTTTCTATAAAATACAATCCCTTTTAAATTGTATTTAATAGATTTATTCCGATGTGCATTTCCATATGTCATATTTAAGCTTATACTACCACCTGCCTGAGGCTGTATAGTCTGAATTGTCACCCTCACACAGTTCAGTAGGAGAAAATCCTCTATAGACACCATATGAACTGTTTCCCTTCTGCTTAGTGTAGAGGTATGATAATCATTACAACCATGGAAAATATCCACACAAAAAAAAAGTTTATATGTGTCCCCCCTAAAAAATCAGATTAACATCTTCAAAATGAACTATTTAAGCTACATAAGATATTCTGCAATGAAATATCACAGTCTTCACAATATTTTTACACAGGTCAGCAAGTATCATCCAAGATTACTGTGACATGAACTCTATATTTGTTGCATATATGTCAGAGACATAGGTATATAAAAGTATTTGCATACATAGAGATATGCATATACTTAATTTCACACTTAAAAGACACTGAGATGGCTTCAAATCCAGATTTGCAAACCAAATAGATTAAGTCTGCTTCCAACTACTAACATCAAGGTGATGGGATACCATCATCTCTCTGCTTTGTGTTGGGCCCATTCAATAACACTGCTGAGCTGGGGAAAAACTGATGAGCAAAGGTTAAGCAGAGGACTGCCAGAAACAAACTAAGGCTTAGAAATTGCTTCTTCAGATAAGATTAATGCTTGACTGATGCACAGAGTGACTTTGGGGTTGCAAAATCATTAATAAGAACATCCATTCTCTTCGGATTTACACCATCTCTCAAACATTTGTAGTTGAGGCTATTAAGGGTTTGGACCAAATTTTCCTGTGCTCTTTTGGAATTAACAGCCCTGCCAAATCACCAAAGTGCTCCAAAGGTCAATTTATGATTAGTGTCCCACCATTCTGCACACTGTGTCTGCAAGCAAAGCACAGCATCTGGGGGGGAAGGGAGAGGGAGGAAGAAGGAGGAGGAGATAAATATTAGTACTGTGATAAGCTCACAGAGCACGATTTGGACGAGGGTATATTTCACATGGTACCTGATGTTAGGTTTCAGGGAAAGCAAGGACCACCCCCCTGGAAGGAAGAGCTGGTAGAGACTCTGCACTTTTCTGCACACCTGAAGAAAAACTGGAAGAGTGAACACAAAGAACCTCAGACCTCCTCCCAGCCTCAGGCCAACAGGGACTTGGACCTTTTGGGATTACAGCTGTGCCAGCCAGCAAACATTCCTGTTCTCTCACAAAGGGTAGGAGACAGACCAAATCGATGGTTCCTGGGACCGACTGAAGTTTAGAAAATCCTGACCTCTGCACACACTCTGCTACAACTTCACTTTCACTGCCTTTTCCAGGTTTGCTGCACCCCTCCAGGGAAAGCGCCCGTGGCCAATCTGATAACACGGTGTCACTGAGCATCCCGTTGGGCACTGCGAACAGCCACCCTCACCTAAGAGATCGCCCCTAGTTTTTATCCCTGACAGCCTCTGCATCTGCCTTTAGGTCCATGAGGCTGTCACCCCGCTGCCTCCCTGCCCGTCCCCGGTGCGCTGCAGGCTCCCATTCCCCGGTCCCCATGCCCTAGGGCAGAGGACTGCCACACCTCCACACCCGCTTTTCTCTGTTTCTGTCAGGCTGCTCCGGTACCACCAGAGTGTTTTCTGACCCTAATTGAAAACATCCCTCTCCGAAACGGGAGGGAGAGAGAGACGGAGAATCTGTACACAAAGTTTGCAGATCCTGCCTGTGCCTTCCTCTCCCCACCCAAGCCCTTGCCGGATGCAGCAAGGCGAGGGACAGGGGAGCGCAGGGACGGCCAAAGGGGCTGCCAGCCCCGGCCTGGGCTGGGGAACCCGAGGAGAACGGGGGCACGGGGCGCAGCTTTTCGCGGACAGTGACCCTGGCGGGCGATCGCTAAGACAGAAGGGAGGAGCGGCGCCTTCCCGGAGAATGGAGCAGCCGGCTCCCTCCGAGGCGCAATGGCAGCGCATCCCCACCGACCCCTCCGGAGCCGGGAGCAAAGTCCAAGCCCCGGCAGCAGCACCAGCGGTAGCAACAGCACCAGCAGTAGCAGCAGCACCAGCGGCAGCAGCACCAGGAGCACCCCCAGCAGAAGCAGCAGCGGCGACAGCAGCACCACCAGCAGCAGCAGCAGGTCGCCAGGCCCCTCGCTGGCGGCCCCGGCCCGGGGCACCGCCGCCCCCCAGGCCGGCGAGGCGACACCCAGCGCCTCGTCCCCACCCCGGCCAGCGCCGGCGAAGGGAGAAAGAACTCACCCCCAGCTTCCTGCTGCGGATTTTCACGTAGCCCTGCTTGACTATATCGTTAAAGTTGGAGGCCATGGTAAGCGCTGCCTGCTTCCTCCCCTCCGCGCCCGGAGTCCTCTTCCTCCTCCTCCTCTGCCGTC
>VYZT01031494.1:29783-43581 GCA_013400735.1 Pomatostomus ruficeps
CCGGCCCTGCCCTCCGCCCGCGGCCGGGGCCCCGCGGCGCCTCAGCCCCACGGAACCCGGGGCGCGGCACGGGCGGCGGCCGGGTGCGCTCTTGAGCCGCGCCGCGTTTGCTCACTTTTCTCCAGGCTGGAGGATGGCTGCGGCCGCGGCATCTCCGTCTCCGGTGGCAAATCCCTTCGGAAACGCGGCCCGGGAGGGCATCGTTCAGCCTCGTGTGTTCAGGAAGCCGCGTAGACACCCAGCAGCAAACGCGGAACTGTTGTGCCAGTACAACAAACTTAATGAAACAAATATCTAAGCTACAGAAGTGAAGGAAGAAGAAAAAGGGAAAAGAATAAAGCACAAGTCCATCTGAAGTTGAAGAATTAGTTGTCGCACACGGGTTTTCTGTGCTCTCTGCAGTGATGACCATGTGTTTAATTACTACTCACTGAGGTGGACCTAGCAGAAGAATGACTTCTGGGGAAAACATGTTTAGGAGAGATTAGGAAGGGGGGAAAAAACCCCAGGAAATTGTGTTTGCTTTAGTTACATGTAAAATAGGGATGTACAAGAACGGACCTAAGCTGCTTGAGAAAGAAAAACTACAGATACATGGGATTGACAAGATAGTGCATGAGTATTGTTGCCTAAAATTGTACTTGATAAACGTTTTCAGTGAAAAAAGTTTGATGGGTATGATAAGCTTAACGAAAGCTTCATGTGCTGTCTTCCTAGATCTCTACTGCACCATTACCCTGAAGTTTTCTGAAACAGGAATTTGTGGTATGTGCTGTGCTGCAGACTGGGGTGGTGAAACGTAATTCTGTAGTTGAAAGTTTGTCAGATTTATTTTGGATTTTCAAAATCAATAGACAACATTACAGATTAGCGTTGCAGCAAATAGGAAAGATACAATCTAGAAAAATGATTGTAGGGCTTGGGCGATGGAATTATGAGGAAAAGCTTTGTAACTTTATATAAACTACGTGGAGTACTGCATCCAACTCTGGAGGTCTTAGCATGGGAAGGACATAGACCTGTTGGAGAAGGTTCAGAGGAGGGCTGTGAACATGATCAGAGCGATGGAAAATCTCTCCTATGAGGAAAGACTGAGGCAGTTGGGGTTGTTCAGCCTGGAGAAGAGAAGGCTTCAGGATGACCTTATAGTAGTCTTCCAGTACCTAGAGGATACTACTGGGTACTAAACCATTTTTGCTAGTCCACCATCAACTGGGTATGGTATCCGATTTAAAAATAACAAAACAGAACAGAATCTTAACATTATGATCTTGCATCTTCATTGACTGCTTTTAGCTTTGCATTCAAGTCTAATGAGTGTGAAAATTACGAGACTATGCCAAGAGAATTCTCTTGCCCGAGAATAACCCTTATTATTTGTTCTGAGTCTTTTTTTCCTTAATTGAATAGCAATTAGTGAAGCACATGAAAGTTTACCTATCTGTTTATTTTCTAGCAACTCAGTTCCTAATTATACAAATTTTGGAACAACTGCTAGGAGTAGAGATTCTGCATTATTTTTATCTAAACAAAACCTTCTATATAATTAGGCACTTTTTAATAAAAGATATGGTCATACGAAGGAATAGAGAAAAATGCTTAGCCTATATATAATCATGGCTTCCTTGGTATTTCTAGGGAAATGTCAAAAGGATGAGTTTGAACTCCTACTTTTGGACAGAATATTACTTCCTCCTTAATTTCTATTTTAAAGATATATCAAATCAGAATATTCAGTGATTTTAGGAAGAAAACTGGGATATGCCTACAAGAGAATTCTTTCAAGACACCTTACAACATATTAAACAAAAGCTTTGTTCAAAATGAGACTAGTGATTGTTTGAAGTACAGAAAGCTCTTGAAGGATCAAAAAGGAGAGGAACATTTCCTTTCAATTGCCAACCAGAAAAGTACATAATCCTATTCAATTAACTGACAAAAAGACATTTTCCATACAGATTAACCCTGAATGATTTGTAAGTTTGTAGAACTGGTTTCACATGCAGTCCCTGCCCCCTCTTCACCACCTCTCAGCTACACAAAAATGGACTTGTAGGATCCGAGAAAAATTATATGTTCTCAAATTGAGATAGAACTAGTGCAATCTTTCTTTTTTTTTTTTAAGATTCTCTGTTTATCATTCAAAAAGAGCAGCAGTTTCAGAACACACAACATTCCTGGGCACTCTTTAGTTTTCAAATTTCTGCAGTAAGAGGTAACGATACGGCAGAATTTGTGTCACCTCCCCAACATGCATGTCTTGTCAGAACTCTACAGTAGAAAATTTCTTGCCAATGAATTGAATATGGTGCTATATTTCCAAATCTAATCATGCATTTAATCTTCAGTATATTGTTTTATCATATAATGTGCATGGAAAATTGTTTTGATTTATAATAATCATATAGAAATTAGCAATTTTCCACAGATTTTTTTCCCAATTATTTATAATTGCTTCCGTGTTTTTCTTTAAAATCCATGTATGAATTGCATTGTTACTACTTATTTTATTACAACAAAAATGCAATAAAAGATAAACAAAATATGTGTAAAATGCAAAACATTTTCATTCTACAGCCTCCAGAGTGTAAATTAGCCAGCCTGAGCTTATAGAATGATCGGTCTGGTATTTATTTTCAGCTGCTTTGGATAGCACCAGACAGAATAATCAAATATTCATTTGCATATGAGTCCCATGGGCAGCTGGGGGCACAAATGCATAGCAAGGCCAGTCTGAATCACAAGAATACAGACAAACTGTCTTGTTACTTCCCCACAAAAATACTCTTGTGTTCATGTGACATGCATACATTGTATTCGCTGAGAAAGTCACAACTTACAAAGGAAGATTCCTCAAAGCAGTCACCCCAAATGCTCTATATTTTCAGAAAACTCAGGAAGTCAAATGGTCTCAGAAACTCAACAGGTACAAATTCATGGGGCAGTGGCAGGACAGCACATGATTCCTTCTGAAGAATACATTGCCATGAATTAATGCCTTATATATTTGCAAAAATATGATTTTTATATGCCTGCTGGTGTGAAACCATGATTTGAAAACGGAAATGATTCAGCAGGTAATCAAGTCATAAATTATTTCAAGCAGAGAAGTTAATTTCTGATCTACCTAACATAAGTGCAATCAAATCTAATACTATTTTGGACAGACAATATGTATTGCCATTTGCCTCCGTCAGAAAGTAATTAATTTGAATTATCTTCACCTGTGCTTACTTGACAAAATGAACAAATCTAGGTACTATATATTTTAAATCTGAATTGATATCTCTGCTGTTTCTGAATGATTCATATTTATGAATCATTTTCCAGTGATGGTTATCAATGTTTGAAGTTTTCAGCTGGGGTGGACTTTTACCATGCTTGCCAAAGAGGAGCACAGAGATCTCCTCTCAATTTCTAGCTGTTTCTCCCTCTACTTTTCTGACTAAATACCAGCTGAGACTAAAGGAAAAGCTCTGGTTAAAAGTTTATCAGGGAACTGGCAGTTAGTATTTAATCAAGACACCTGATAAAAAACATGTTCTCACCTAAAGCTCTTTCCAATCTAAAACAAACAGTCATTTTTATTATGATAATAGAAATTTGCATAGGCAATGCCAAGAAAGAAACATTAGCTAATGTATTATTAATGTGTTGAAAGCCTACCTTCAGCTAGGCTTCAGACAATTATTTTGCTCCAACCATAAATCACATACTAACCAGAGTCCTTTGTGAACTAGCATGAAATATAAATCATGTAGATAGACAATATTAAAAAACTATTGTTTTCCATGGGCACTGTAAAAAGCAAAGCCATTAGTTCCTGCATGAAGCCACATGCATATTTATTACTGGCTCTCTATCCAGACCAATAGTGCCTATTTCTTTATGCCCCAACTGTAGGGTAAACATGTAGGTTTATATCTTACCCTGTTGCTCCTGACCTGTGTCAGAAAGGTAAATTTTAAAAAGTGTCATCTCCTTGTTTATAGAGTGATATATTATAGCTGATTAGCCTGGTTTTGCAGACCAGGAAACGGAATATTTTCACCTCTGCTTTTCTATCAGAGGGTCAGTGAGAGTCAAAATCTCTGCTACTCAAGACTCCGACTTTAGACACAAAACATAATTTATGCTTTTAGCACTTTGCCCCAAACCAGGAAGTACTGTGAGCATGGTTGGGGTCCCAGTAACAGTGTTAGCAATTATCTTTGTCTTGGCAGATGTTCTCCCTCGGAGGTAACTACACCAGCCAGAGGCATTACTTTCCACAGATATCTGCCTCGGTCTGGTTTTGGAGAGCAATACCGTGCAGCAGTAATATTAGAGGAATTTGTATACTGACTTTATCATAAAGGGCTTAGGCTGATATATTTGACTATGAAGTTTAATATCCAAGAGTAAGGGAGTGTGCTTCTGCTTGTGGGGAAATAATGTTTCGAATTAAGGCAGCTAAGACTTAGACAATCCATTAGACCTAATCCCCTTGCAAACAAATATAGCTATAAACACATTAATTTTCTGACTAGCTTCTGCCAATTTCTAAACATGAAACATGGTGGATAGCATATAAGCTTTCTATTTAAAATAATATATTTGGCATTTTACCTAAAATACTCCAGTAATCTTCAGAAACAGCTGCATGAAAGCTTTTAGGGAATGAAATCCCATTTTGTGTAGAAAGTACTCTTTTTCGTTATAATTACCTTAAAAGACTTGAAGGTTAAAACTTAGCTAAGTGCACTTAAGATTTAAGACAAACTTGAATTCTAATTCATCCAAGTTTTCTACCATGTCTACCATGGGAAATCCTGCATTAAAAAATATTCCACCTATTTACTACCTTTCTTTGTATTTTGTATGGTTTTCTAGTCTATAAATTGTCACAGTTATAGTCTGCTAAAGAAAAAAGCTACAGTGAGGATCCAAAGCTACCAAATGCATTCCAGGCATATTCTCTTCCTACCATCCCTCCTGTCTCACGGGGAAAGTATATTTGATTGACTTATCTGGTTTTCTACCAATTCTATCCTCTCAGGTAGCATTTCAACCTGGTTTTGTGATAGAATCTTAAAAAAGATAAATTTCATTGCAAGCTAAATCATGTGATATTGAGAAAGAGAATGAATGTAGAAAAGAGGTCTATTCACTTAATGTTTCGTTTAATATAAAGAACAAGGTTTTATGAATGTGTGTACAGAAATATGCACAAGGGAAGAAAGCCAGCCTACACCCAGGAATGTGATAATGAAGAAGTAGGATATAAATGTTAACGAAAGAACCTTAAGAACGTGGAGAAAAGGGACCGACAGAAGGAAGTGTCTCAGTGCCAAATTTCACAAAGTCTTCCAAAACACAAGTGAAAGCTAGGATAGTATATCTTAGCATATTTTTGTCTTAGAGTTGACCCATCCTTTCCCCCTCATACCCATTTCTGTGAGAGAAGACAGTGAGAGCCTGAGAAAATAGACGGAAGATGGATCTGCATTAAATTCAAAGGAGATACCAACTTGACCTAACAAAAAGAGGAGTGGAATCTGGCCAAAATGCTTAGGAACAAAATGTGACTATTGTTAAGTATAGTGTTCATCACAAATTTTGTTGCCTTATTCTTTTTCTGTATTTTTGTTGTGTTGTTGCAACTCTATGTTTTAAGGAAACTGTGTTTTTTTAGCCTTCGCTTTTCTCTATCAGGAAAGCTGACTCTTGGTGGTGATGTGCAAACTCATGTATTTCATTATTACAGCTATGGTGAGTCTATTGTTAATACACGGGTCTTCAATGTTTCAGTATCCAGCTTCTACCTATAGTGCTCCAAAATATCCAAACGTACACCTCCACATGTAACTCTAGATCAGCTGGGAGGTGCCGGTGTGGAGATCTGAGAGAAAGAAATTAACCAGAGTTGTGTAGAAAAGCTTTGGATGTGCAGGAAGGTACCAGGAAACATGTCTGAGTAGTTACCATCCTTGAGAACATGCACAGGATCCTTGAGCAGCTTGACATAGCCTAGCAGGCTGACCAGTCTGGTGGCAGTAAGAAGAATTGAAAGGTAGGTAGTAGCTTAGAAATTCTGTGAAAACTGATGTCAGGTAAAGAACACAGACTGTGGCTTGTCGTATCAGTAAGGGAAGGTAAATAAAAGTTCAACTATCACACATTCAGCATTGCTGCTATCTTCCAGCCAGTCCTTGTGATCACACTTCTGGACTATATACAGCATGAGTTTCTTATGTCCAGGTGTTGCAGGACACGGTGGGTAAGATGTAATTACTGAGGCAAGAATATATAAAAAAGGAGAAAAATCACAAATTCCTAGCAGTCTAGAGTTCATTCGTTTTGTTCACAAAATGGCTTATTTAAAATCCAGCTGCACTGACAGTGCACCAGCCCCTAAGACTGCAACCAGGCCCTGCAGCTGAGAAAGGTGCCTGCATGCATAACTTTTCCAGGTATTCACAGCCTTCACTATGTCAAAGAGTGGTTGTGATGGATATCACATATTTCAGAATATAGTAGTATTAGTGGTAGTGAAGGAGGCAACTCTCACAAATCCACTGCCTCAGCATCACACCTCATATTATTGACTTTACCACAAAACGTACTGAAGCTTTTGAGAACAGGATGAGTAACCTCCTTCAGGAGAGTGTACAAACCCACTGTTTTATAAACCTTTATTTGTCTGAGAACATCCTGGGTAACCATACCCCAAACCTGTGCATATTCCATTGCTGTATGGGTGTTTCTGGACTGACTCTAGGAAATAGGTGTCAGATTTGCAGAGACATTCCATGGTTGCTGTCAGTACCTGTAATTTTTGCAGGACAAGACTGGGACTCACAGAAGTGTGAGCTCATAGGGAGGTCTAACTTCCATGATCTTTTGGGAGTGGTCCAAGATCTGGGGATTATACTGCATTTTTATAACCCTGAACCTGGCTGTACCTTCAAATCCAGAGAGAAACCAAGCATCAGTCTTTAGAAGTCTGCAGAAATCATGGTTGCAGTCTGCATTTTCCCTGGGCTGACACTGGCTTGTTCTACTCTGCACGACCCCAGCAATTCCAGCTTGGGTCCTTTGCGTGGGTAGGTGGGGAGTGGCAGGAGGGAAAATGTATTTCAGTCTTCACAGCCATGTGCTTTTCCACTGGAAGTGGAGCTGTTTTCCATGTGTTACCAAATCATCATTCCTCACCCTCCATTGCCTGCAAAATCAGGTAGAATAGGTGTTAGGCACCCCTTCAGGGAATGCACACTGTAAAACATAAATATTTCCTTACTTATCTTCAATCACATATATGTATGGTTTCACAACTTAATCTTACCCGAATACCTTTGCAGAATGATTCAATATTAACATCACAGACTTTCTGTAACTCTTTAGAAGTATTAAGGCATTGTGTACATGGCTAATTGCCAGTTCTTTATCCTTTAAAGTTAATACTTATTACTATTTTATTGTAGTTAATGTATTTTTTTTCCTGTACAGAGCAGTTTAAATTGCAGCTTGAGGAAATAGAAAATGGATAGACATTATTTTGAAAAAATGGCATTTATGAATTTTTTTCTAGGTCAAATAGTTCAAAAAAAAGCTTTCCAGATGAGATAATTTTTTTAAAAAACTGCTCTCTTATCATGTTTAAAAAAAAAAATTGTGACATTTTAGGCTAAATGGGAAAATCTTCTCTAACATGCATTCATTTGCCTCTAAATGTGCATGTTAGGATGTGTTCATGCAGAAATAAATGTAGGGTCCAAAGTGTAACTTATAATAGAAATGTTATCTGCTCCCCTGCCCTAACAGTGCAATAAAACTCTTGTGTATGTCTATAAAATGGAGTTAAACATTTTATGAATGTTTAAATATCATCCAGGAATCCATCAGCATCTGACTAATTTGACTGCAATTTTTTTGGTTGTTTTTTTTATAGCTTCAATTTAGTTATGCAGACCTGGGCACTTAAGTCATTCTTTTGTTCCAAAGACAGTAATTTTAAAGGGGTACTTTCCATGAACTTAACAGTTTGAAGCACTAAATGTATTTTCAGACAAATGTAATAATTTGATAAGAGTTTCTGAGTTGACCATTTGTGACTGTCAGATATGCTATTACCTGCCCATCATCTTTTATTAGAAGGTGATTTTAATGTTTGCTCTTTGCTGCCTGTATTTTTCTTTCTTTTTTTTTCTTTTTTACCACAGATGATCCAAATTTTACCTTTTAAATATGACAGACTATTTTAATCGGGAACCAGCATTATTATTCATTTCAAAGGTGAGATAATTGCAACTGTTATACAATTTCCAGTAGCTATTATCTTTATGGAAAACTGAGATTTTTTTCCTTCCTCCTATGAATCTGAAATTCATAGTCTAAGACCAGCACTTTCTGGAATTGCTCCTTTTCTGGAAGGCATTTTTAGCTAGGAAATATATATTAATTTAAAAATTGGTACTCTTTTATAGTCCCCAGCTTGTTAATTTTAAACATACTGCAGAAGATTGCTACAAATAACAGTTTTCTTTCATCCTCTATGAAGGCCATGGCTGTTTGAAATGACAACCAGCACAGTGATGAAGGTTAGGCATCTGCCAAGATTAAAAAGAAGAGGAACTTAAAACAAGGCTTTTGAATTACCTGACTCTTGATCTTCCCCCAGAATTCAATAAATAGATATTAATAGTGGGTATGGGATTGTAGGTGATGTTTTCAGACCCTGGTGGGAAGTAAAACAACCCTAAATGTGGGTGACATAATAACCTTAACAACTGGATGACATTACTTTGAAAAGATCCCGATTAATTCTTCATAGTTTTGCTGATTCCATTCCTGACTGGTCACGTTAAGATTATTAAGGAAAGTCACTGCAGAAAGCCACCTTAGCAGACATCAAGTGGAAAATTCAACATTCTCCCTCATTAGAATCAGAAAAGTTGCTTGTTTACCTTCTGTGCTTTAACAGAGACCAGAAAAGAGGGTCATATAACCCCCCAGTAATATAATTTTAGTGAAAGCTTTGAAGAAAAACCTTCAAACTGATTCAATGTATCCTTCATATGCTATTCAATATTCCTTTTGTAAGAGTATTATTTAATGCATTAAGCTATCAATTTTACTTACTACACACGTGCACAAAAATATTAACTATAGATCAGCTTTGATTGTAAAGGCTTTAGCATTATTGCAGCTTAGTCTTGCATTTCATTTTCAATTAAAAACATCTCTAACTACCCATAAAAACATTCTACCTTTGCCAAAACACTATGTTGTGGGATTTTTTAAACTTAACAAACAAGTTTATTACTAGGGAGTCTGGTACTCAGAATGGTTTCTATAGATAAGTATGCTTACAGAAAAATGCCTTCTAATAATAAAACATCATAGACATCTGAAACTAAATCTTCCCTCCCCTGCAATATGAAAGCTTCCAACTTAGGTCCACAGTATGTAATTGATAAATGCAGGTTTGACACACTTTCTTTGCCCCAACACCATGCTCTTATTGTCTTCACACCATCCCAACCAATGAAGAGAAATGGAAAACAAAGTCTCTTTTTCACTCCTACACTGTTTAGAGGAAACTCAGCAAAATCATTTTGTTTACTGCCCGCTATTAGAAGTAGTGCTTTTCTTTTTTTTTTTTTAAATGAAGAAAGGTGGAAGATAGCGTCTTGAATGAGCCCAATAGAAGCAGCCAGAGATGAAGAAGTCACCAACAGCCCTAGGAAACTTCATGACTCCCCACTGAGCGTAGGTCATTGCAGAAGTGAGAAATACACAGTCTGTTCTTTAGCATTCCCCTATGAAACCAATGACATTAGGTTTTCGTAGAGAAAGTACACATCATCCTGTGACATAGGAATGCCAGCTAAAAACCATAAAAACCTACTTATTTATCATCAAAAAGATGTATGCTGCTACATGAAGCTAAGAAGAAAAACTCACCTTTTCAAAATCTTCTGGGAAAGACATTTGTTCCTCTTTGAGGAGGGAGTGACCATAAATTTTAATTGCTGCCATTTTGCCTTCTAGACCTTTCTAAATCAGGCAATGTCTAACAAGTATTCAATGGCTACTGTGACATTGGATCAAATCTCTAAAAAAAGGTAACAGAGGATCTCCTCTGAATACTACTAAAAATTGCTTAAGGTCATTGACATGCAACTAGCCAGGTATTCAGAAAAAAATGGGGATCCTCAGAGCAACAAAAGGAAATCAAACCTTTGTTAGGATGTACTCACACAGTGTGGTGTCAGAGCAAGGAGCCTATTCACACTCTCCTGTTTTCTTATAAGGCATAAACAATTTGGGTTTGCAAAAGACTGAATAAGCAGGTCCAGCATAGGAACAAGATTTTTTTACTAGTTTTTCCCTGGTGTTGTAAAAAAGTTTAGAATGGTGTAAGCTGTCTTTCTTCTTTTTATTGCATTTAATTTTAAGATTTCTTCATATTTTTTCCTTCTATGTAACAGTTATATAGTGTTTTTACAATCATTTTCTTGATGCATTTTAAACAACCTATGCACTTAAGTACAGGTTTATATGTGTGTGTATATATATTTGTATTAATACCTTCCTAAGGATCATGTCTTACTACAGCTCAGCCATACAGCAGCAGGTGAAAATCTTTCTCTCTGTTCCACAGCAGTTACAAAGCCCCGTAGTGCTCTACCATATCTCTTTCTAATAAAGCTGTGCAGCTGGAGGCCTATTCTGCTATCACCAGTGTGTGTGAATGCATTTGGGTTTTGAGTGGGTCTAATGTATAACTTATAAAAAGATAATTCCACTTACATGCTGAAAAATGTGCAGTCCCTCATTTATGTCCTATGTGTAGGAAGCTACTGAGGATTTTTACCTCATAAAATTTCCCTTTAGGTTGTGGGATTTTTTTGCCTTGCATGTTTGCACAAGAAAGAAACCTATTTTATAGAGATGCTTTCAGAAAGAGGGACCAAACAGGACTTCTTTTAATCTATTGGCACTGTTTTTTCCAGCTTTTCAACTCTTTTTCCCTGTTAGTTGATTTTTAATAGTGAATGACACATTCTTTCTTGTGTCAAAACCTGAGATCAGAAAATCCTTTCCTGAATATTATAATAGTAGCTTATTATAGCTTATATGTTCAAAATGTCTGATGCTTTCCAATTTGAAGTTTTTCCAAACGTCCACATTTCTGCTATTTGCTGCAGAGTGGGGAGCATGAAGAGAAGAAATTTGTGAAGCCGACAAGACCAAGTTTTCTCTTCTTGTGGAATCACATTCACATTTGACTGAAGGTACAAAGAAATGAAATGTCTCTTCTCTTAACTTCTGTTTTTCAGGAAGAAAATCTTGGCTGCATGCCAAATTCACCCTGGCACATTCCCAGACCAGGTTTCTACTACTGCTAAGCAATGTATAAAGCAGCCACACCAAGCTGCCTGGAAGTACCACATTACTGCAAAAGCAGGAGAAGGAAGAGAACCTAGAGAGGGATTTGGAGAGGTCAGAATTCCGATTGATTTCACAGTCCTCAGGCCTCTTCTTTTCCAAAGTGCTTGGTAGTACAGCCTTTAGTTACTTGGCATAGTACAAATTTTCATAGGAGGTGGTGGATTGTCCTTGGATGATGTGCAATGATAGGAAGTTATACCTCGTGTTAACTTTCAAACATTTCACTCTGTAACCTGAATAACATGGGACTGATGCAGAGCAAATGAATACAAGCATTGGCTTATGGTCACGTTTTTGACAAGCCTTTGAAAAGGAGCTCAGAACCGGTGCATCAGATACTGTTGGAAAATAATTTAATTTTGACCTCAAAATTTTTGCATTTCCCCCCCTTCTGTTTATGGTTTTACTACTGTCTAAGATTTTCCCAGTCATATTTTCCACAGAAAAGCATTCCAAAAACTTCTGTTTTGTTTTTTCCCCCAGTGTTATGAGAAAACAAAAGTCCACTATTATTCTTCCAAAAATCCATGGGCAAAGAAAGTCAACAGGATATTAAAGCATGCATCAGAAATAGAAAAATTTCTTCTGAAACCTAGGGATTTGGGGAAAAGTTGAGTTTTTAAGAGCTTCTGTTCATTTTTTACTGCATCCATTCCAGATTGCATTTGCTTTAACCTCTGCCTACTTTCAAGAAGAACAAAGCATGAACATTAGTTACCCTACTGCATAATTCAATTGAGCATTACTTTGGAATTTTTTTAGTATATACTGAACTTGCTAGTATGAAAGACGTGACCTCAGATCCTAATTTAAATATGTCATTGGTCAGTTTAAGCCTAGAAGAGGACTCCCTGAAGTAACATGAATGAATGTAAAAATTGAAGATTTCTTAATTTGACTTCCTTTGTGTCTCTCATATGTTACATGTTCTGACTTTAATACTGTACTAACCTTGAGCAAAGTGAAGCTTGCACAACAGTGTACTTTAATATTAGCTACACAATAGTACAATAAATCAGAAAAATGAGCATGGACTTTCATGCTCAAGGCCTGAAACTTTTCATTTCTCAAGGTGAACAGTCAGAACAAAACAATTCACGTTTTTATAAATTTATGAAAAATTTATAACAAAATTTAAAAACTTTTTATATACAAATTTGTCAGACATCTCTGCTCCCTGTTGATTACGTGTATCTGATTTTAAGGCTTGTATTTAGATGCAATATCCATTTACTATGATAATTCAATCTCATTTGCTAGCAGAGAGAGTAGAGCAAAAAAGTATTATTAAAAATTTTGATAAAAATAAGCATATTTTCTGATGATTTATTTTAAATATAGAAATAACACTTTGGTGGGAAAAGTCTCTTAAGAATAACTACTACATGTTTCACAACACAAAAAATTGTAACAAAAGAGTTATGACCATCCCTAGCCTAAATAACAAAATTTTCAGAACAACCAATCTTTTAAAATTTTGATATGTTTTACTTTTAATCAGCTTCGTCAATAGCAGGCTGGGAGAAAACCAACCAAACAACCAAAAAAACCCCTTCATTTCAAAGATTTTTCAGTCTTTTGGATTTAACCCCAGTGGACTGTGATGTGCTCTTCATACTAAGGAAGCTTGCAATGAGAATTTGATATTTAAACTCAGTAGACCCTAATCAACACAACCAGCATTAAATTTAGTCTTTCCAGATCCAAGAGCACAACCCTTCCAGTCTGTTGGATAAAACAAGAACTGGTATTTAATTTTTTGGATGTTGGGGTGAGGAAAAAAAAAGTGAACTAACATTAAATTGATTCATTCAGTTAATTGAGCACCTTGGATAAGGATTCATTCTTATTTTTGTCTGGCCTAACTTATATTCATAGCAGCCTGCCAAGAACTGCAGGGATAAGTATTTATAATACAAAAATAAGTGTTTATTTTCTTAATAAAAATAAACTGTCACTTTTTTATTTAAATGATTGGACAGAGATAATACAACTATATTGGTCTCTTTGAGATTGTAGCACCCTTTTAACATCCCCAAGTAAACTGCAAAAATGATGAAGGATATTAATTATTAATTTGGAGGTGGGAGAGATCTTGCAAAGGCTTAAATCTGAAACAGTTAAAGTAGACCTGGAAAGATCCCTGTTAGGGCCACTTAGGCATAAGTTGTGGTGGAGCTGAACAGAACAAAACCAGAAAAGCTTAGAGCAAGTAAATGGAAGAAGAAGATACATGCAAGCTGCAACAGAGGCATATTGGCTATAAAGTATCCAGAATATAATGTTAGGAAAAGTGAACATCAGTACTGTCTCACCACACCCTCAGAGAACATCACATCCCAAATTTGTCAAAAAAAAAAAA
>VYZT01031494.1:43603-59042 GCA_013400735.1 Pomatostomus ruficeps
AAAAAAAAAAAGAGAGTTAACTGCCAGTGAGCGTGAAGTCCATCTACAGCAGACAAGACACATGGAACTGCTGCAGTGGAGATCTGCTCTCTGTCAGGTGTCACCATGTTCAGACTCACCAGATGTTCACCCAAGCAGTGAGTGCCAAGGAAACCAGAAACTCTCAACAAACCAACATGGAATGAGAACTAAGCAGAAATTTTAGTAATATTAATGTTTTTGCACAGACTTCAGCAAAAGCTTGCAGTAAGTATACCATTATCTACTAGGCTGGATGGACATTTTGGGTGTTGCATTTCTTTTTATGGCAATTTGGTGTGGCAGTGACCCAGCCTGCCTTCTCTATGATTTTTCCTCTCAGGACAGTCTGAGGGAGATGGAGAAAGCATGACAGGGGAATACCCTGATCCTGCCAGCTTTTAGCCTTGTCAGTCAAACTCTCTGTTCCACCCCTTTCCCCTCCGAATATTCAGCAAGTGCTGGAAAGTTCTGCCATTCTGTTATGTTGGTTGGTTAATTCAAATAAGTTCTGTCCCTGTTCAGATCTTACTGGATTCCTGTCACTCCTCATTATCCTGTGATTTGTAGAGATCCTGGACCCTCCCTGCTGTAACCTCCCCTTTCCTTTCCCCTTAATAACTCAGTGTAACCACCCCACGACGTCTTTTCTCGTAGCCCCCACCTCCCCACAATAAATGCTTGGGTGCTGCTACAGAAAAGTCCATTCCTGCTTCTTTATTCCTGCCTCTGCTATTTTAATATCGACCGCTCTGCCTCATCTGCTGCGGAGTTGATAGCAAGATAAAAAACAAAAACTGCATCTCTGCAGGAGTTTACCCGACCAAGCGCTTTCCGTCGCTCCGCAAGGCTCTCCGGGCAACCTCTGCGGTCCAGCGTTAATTTGGTTTTGTTTCAAGAATAGTCCATGATGCCAGAGGTCTCTACAACAAGAGGAATGGGACTTTGCCCATAATTTGATGACAAAGACACAAGAAAAAAAGAAATTGCTTGGAGGAGGAGGTTTACTGGGAGTACTGACTAAAGCTGCTTTTGAAAGCCAAGTGTGTTTCTGAGAGAAGTTGATAAGCATTGGAAAGTAATTCTCTTTTTCTCATTGGACCATCTTTTGTAATTTTGTTCATGTAACTCAGCTACAGACAAACTGTCCAGGAGAAAGGGATTTAGTGTGTGCCTGTAGAATAATAGCAGTGACAGGTTATGAGAGAACCTATGTGACTGGCAGGCTGACCAGCACAGTTAGAGAAGGCAATTGTTTAAAAAGAATACATCCTAAGAACTTTTTTGCTGTGAAAGAGGAGGGGGGGGAGAGAAGAGGGTGGTGGGGGGGTGGAGGAGAAAGCTGAGAATTTATTAACTTTATTAAATCTTTTCTTTTCCTGGTTCTCTTGGTTCTCTTTTCACCAATAGTACTTTGATACCACCTGGCACATCACAGCTATGATTCTTTGTTTATGTATTGTCTATTCCAAGTGCATTATACAAGAAAGCTAAATCTTTTAGATAGTGAGATTATCCACAAGACACTTTCTAGAAGAACCCTGAGGAAATTATGGATGGGTAAATTACAGACTTATAAAAAATAATTGATGGGGTTTTTTCAGTTCAGAGGCCAAATACAAGCAAAAAGAGAGGGAGGAGGGAGAAATCTGCTTTGAGGTGAAATGAAGTAGGAAATTGCAGTCAAAGGAATGGAATTATCCAATTGGATGGCTAGACTGGCAAGACTTTGCTGGTTTGACTACCTTATCGCTCATACATTCTAGAACCCAGAACACTACTCTTCTAGATGACATCTCTTTTAATTCGAGGTAGGATGATCTTTTCATTTTCTGTATAGGTAAACCTGTTCATTGAGTGAATGAAATTCAAAGAAGTATGTTCTTTCTAAGGAGTTTAGAGCATTTTATCCAAATAACTTTATAAGAGGTAAATATGAGAGCACGGAACCTGTAAGCCCTGATTCTTCCTCATATGACATAGCTTTCTCATAGACTTTCCAGTGGTATCATTACAAAATATAACTGCACCATCTAAAAAAATTTATAAGACTCCTCATTGTATATTGTCTTATAAATTCAGCATTTTGAAGTCTTATAATAAAGGACATAATAAAATGATTCTTTTCTTAGGCTAGGAAGACCTACACATCTACATGTATTTATTCTCCAAAGCAAGTAGGCTACTATGATAAAAAAACCCCATTCTATAAATATCTGCCTGTTTAGGTAATTCATTAATGCCTCCTAGTTAAGAATTTTTGAAATCCCCCAATTTCTGTGGTCAGTCAAGGAAAAACAGCTGCTCTTCTTTACTGCTGAAGGTTCTGTCAACACCGTGTCAGGTGAATCCAGCTGGAGAACCTAAAATGTTAACCCAGATGTGAAGAGTGGCAGTAGCTTTCCATGGCTCTTTCTCCTTTGTGTTTCCCTAAAAATGTTTACCTCTGAGGAGAAAGCAACAATTATGCTTAGTTACAGATTTTGAAAGATGTCTGCGGGCAAACAGATTGCCTATTTCTATGTTGACAACACATCTGACTGATGAAATGGCCAACGGATTGCATGTGTGCACTGGTCAGAAATACAGACCATACAGATAGAAGTGAGAGAAAAGTATTCGTGCTACATACTGCCCCTTCGCAGCATTCCAAAATAAAATATATACTAAATTCTGCCTTTACATGAAGAAGCAGTACAGAAAATGAAAAAACCCAACAAGTTATAGGAGAAACATCTGAAACTTACTGCATTTTGCAGGTCCTGAATATGGTTTGTTTTGTTGTTGGTGATGAGGTTTATGGGTTTATTATTGTAAAAATGAAACTTCATTTTCCTTTAGAGGAAGTAGTCCTTTTCTTCTTTCAGAAGAAAGTTTTAGGCAGCATTTTCTTACACAATTCAGAAATATATTATCCTGATGTTAAAAAGTCACAATGGCAGTCTGAAATCATATCATTCATATCCCTGCCTGCTCTTTTTATTAAAACTCAATGCATGTTCAATTCCTATCAGCTCACAAAGGTGATGTAAAATGAGAACAGTAGACTGAGCTACCACTGTAATGCTGAAGGTATTCTAAAGTGAAAAAGCAAGAGTGTGCTAGCTTTTGTACAGACAAGTCTTGAACACTGTCTTCCTCCTCCTCAACTGCAAGCAAAGGAACACCTCATGTTTCAAGGGTGCTTCCTACAGCACCATTCATGCCACCAGACTCCATTAAGAACATTTGTAACTCATTCCTTGTAGGAAGTCAAGTCTATAAGGTTACTCACAATCTTCATGTTGGAAAATGAATTAATTAATATTTTCAATTTAACATCATACTCACCTGCAAGATCTGTTCCATTCCAAGATTAATATGTAGACTTTTATTCAGATTCTCAGGCTTTTATTAGAAGCTGAAGTCAATCATTCCTAATTAAGAAAAGCATAAAATATGGTGTGAACAAATAACATCCAGTCTCCATTCTACAAATACAATTCTGTTTGATCATATGAGATCTTTTCTGCAAATGAAAGGATTTTTGACATTGTATATCCCAGCTGGCTTTATTTTGAACATCAGTGATAATCTAGTATTGTACCAACAGCTTTGAATAACTAACTATTCTTAGAGTCCTTTAGGAAAATTTTGCCTTCTAACTTCCTGCAGTGCTCAGTCTGGGCAGTCACTTTGGTCTGCATCCACCTCTGCACTCTTCATGCTTAGGGAGCCACATCACCTGTCTCAATTCCCCATTGCTAGCACATCTTAAAGATCTCACACAGGGCCCCTTTTTTTTCCATTAGGAAAACTCAGTCAAACCTGCAGGAGACTCAGAAAACCAGTATACCTTACCTTCTCCTGTAGTTTCTGAATAAGCAGAACTCCTATCAGGTTGTTCTTCATAGATAACTTCATAAACACATTAAAAACATAAGATATATTTCTCTAAATAGGGCATAGCCCTCACACTTAAAACTATTGTAGCCTCCTGGTACTGTGCCTTTCAGTACAACTTCAGAGCTCATAAAATATTTTCCAGAAAACAACTGAGAGAAGTTACTATACACTGATCCCTGATCACCACTAAAGGAAAGGCTGTCTCTTTCAATTGCATGCAAGTCCTTCAGTAAAATGATCTCTCTAAAGACAGATAATGTCAGTGAAGAGGCCGAGAAGTGTTAGTTATGGTCATGCAAAATTAAGTCAAGGCCTTAAAGTTTCACCATTCTCTGATGCAGGGATCTACTAAAAGCAGAGTTAGGAAAGGCAGTTACATTGGCCCCCTAAGTATTCTGTGAGGTGTGTTCTGCTTTTAAAAATGACCTTTTAATTGTAAAGAATTTAAATGTGTAGTTGTCTTTCAAGCATAGGGTTATCTGAGTACTTCCTCATAGACTTTAGTCTCCGAACTAGCAGGCTACAGAAATTCTTAAATTTTTTTTTGTGTGTAAAAACAATAGGACTAATTAGTACTGTTTCAAATATCAGAAAATTGTTATTAATCACTATCTGAGAAGCACATGTATTCCATTATCTATCTAACTGCAGTGCTAAGACACAATATCTGCTTTACAAAATTGTTAACATATGCTTCCAGAGCACGGGTAAGTTCAAGACTTGATCCCAAAAGTGCATTTAGCCCTAAGTAAATCTTCCCTTGCTTTCTCATACTGTTATAAATAGATATTTTATTTGGTGTCATTTAAATTTTAGAAAAAAATATAAATTATATATTCTGAACAGAATAGAGAGAATTGTGGGGGGAGCCAATGACAAGTGAAGTCAAAGATGCCAAATACTTTTTCTATGAATTTTCATTGTTTCTTAATGTATTTTATTTATTTATTTATTTTACTCCAAACTGTTAGTCCTGTACTTTTCCACCTGCTGAGATACTCTGTGGGTTTTTTAAGCTTAGCAACTAGGCTATTTTTTCTCGAAAATTTTGTTAAAATAAAAACAGCTTCTGGAATTCACGGTAAATGCTTTGTCATTGACCTTGAAAGTACTTTGGCAAGCAACGGATTGCTATGCTTTGCCAAAAAGTAATGGTGATAGCAGAAATTTTGTCACAGTTGAAACTACAATAGTTACTCCACTGTGTTGTTGGTAGCTTCACCTATTAGTATCCCCAATGGCAATATTGTATTTCAGGTGTCAACTGGAGGGCATTTAATATTGGAAGAATAAGGATTTTAGAGAAACAACATCACAAGGAGCTGTATAAATTTCTTGAAACCTAATATTTAGAAATCCTTATTTTTCTCATGTTTCTTATAGTTCTGTGAAAAACTAGTACAGGATGTTTGAAAATGCATTTTCTTTTTTTAATTTAAGAGAACTTAATATAATCAAGTTTCAGTGCAATGAAGTATTTCATTAATCTCAGGTATACTTTGAACTAAATACAGAACTATAAATTAACTTTTATTTTCCATCAAAAAGTTTTGGGTTTTTTTTTTCTCCTTATGGATATTTATTACTCTAATGGAAGAAAAAGGCAGACTGTTAGAGTGTTAAACTGGAAGAAAGCTGTTTTTCAGAGCTCTCTCAGTAATTTAGGCAGGGTTAGTCATAACTTTTCACCTGAAATCCTTTGCTACAAACAAAACAAGTTTTGAGGCCATACAATGTGAGTGATGGGCATTATTTATATTTAAGTAAATTGAAATTGTCCATCACGTCTGTTCTCCTGCCTCTCTGTACAAGAATTAAGGCAGTGTGCTTGAAACCCTCAATCACATATTTATGTTTGCAAACAGCATAGGGAAACATTTTGATACTCTTTTGCATATGTGGGTCCAGACTTCTGAGGACTGATAACTCACCTGTGCATCAACACATGTCCCTGTCAGTGGACCTGAGGTTACCTGGTGCTTCCAAAGGCCCAGTGCTGTAATGAGCATTTCAGCAGATAACTGCTGTGGCCATGGCTGCAGAGCTGATGAGTTCATCCAGTGTGGAAAGTCTGTCTACCTCCCTTCTCAAAGGCTCTGATTTTTCTTGGTTGGGAAACAGAAGAGACCATTTCAGTGAAGACTCTGAAGTGAACTGCATGGACTGAAGTTCTCTGGAGCAAAGGATCATGCTGAAGGAGCAAGATAAGTTTTCCTACATGGCAAGACCTTGAAACTAGAGCAGAGAGAGGTGCCCTAGCCCTCCTGTTCCCAAGTGGGAAGTGGTGGAGTCATGACTCAGAGGCAGCTCTGAAGTAGCTGTCCCTGTCTCAGGCTGCAGGGAGTGCCAGAGCCTGGTGCTACTCTCTGAGGACAGCAGGGACAACAGCTGTGTGAGGTGAGTTCAGGCCCACAATCTGCTCAGCCTAGTGGAGGAGCTGAGACATGAAGTAGAAAAACTAAGAAGGATTCGAGAAAGAGGTTACTGGTGGAGCCACACTCTACCATGCCTTACAGAAACTCATTTGCCATCCACTCCACAAGAAGCAATGGATCCCCTACCCTTTCACCACCAGGCAGAAAGATGGGGCCTTGAGAGATGGAGGGGAATGAAAACTGTGTCTGCTTGAGTTACAAGGTGCATCTCTTTCCAACCTCCCTCACATTTACAAGTGAGTTTATATAACAGGTGTCAGGCCCTGGAATCTGAGGACCAGGGAAATGAGAATGTGGCTGAAGGTCCATTTGGTTTGGAAGGGTCACCTACAGCAGAATAGCCTACCCCTGTATCACAACCTCCTCAGTTAAGGCAAAAAGAAGGGAGTAGCCATTGCTGAGTAGTCCCAGTTTGCCAATCAGATCCAACCAATGGGGAGGTGCATTGCCTTCCTGGAGTCTGGGTAAAGGACACCACCAAAAATTTCCCAGCCTGTTATGTCCCACTGATTATTACCTGCTACTGGTTTTCCAGGAGAACAGCAACAAGAAGGCTTCAGACAATCAAGAGGGACCTCAGGGCTTTGGGGCAACTGGCTGAGGGAACTGGAGCACAAGTTGTGTTCTCTTCCAAACTGCCAGTTGCCATTTCACATTTTGACAGCCCATCTTCTGTTTAAGGGAAGTTCTCAACAGCTGTCAAAGAAATGGCCAGTCATGCTTACATATATAGCACAGGGTTACACTTACTTGTACCAAATAGAGAGGAAAATTTTTGTCTGTGAGAACAAACATGTTCAATACTATACAGATGAAAATTAGTTAAATAATAAGAACTTAGTTATTTACCATTTTGTATTCAACATTCTATATGGGTTTTTTCTCCTACAAAACAGTAAGTGATAAAGAATTCAGTTGGTATAATACAGAATTTCTGTAATGCAGTCATTAACTGTTACATTTTGGGAGCAAAATACTGCTAATTCAGCCTGTTCTGATTTCAGGCTATTGATTTAGAAATAAAACTAAATGTATCACATTAGCATGAGAAGTCTTCTATATATATAGCTGACAACTAAATCAAGAAAGAGGGAAGGGAAGGGAAGGGAAGGGAAGGGAAGGGAAGGGAAGGGTGAATAAGCCTACTATTGGATAAAAATATAAAAAAGGCTAGTTGTGGTTCAAAAGTATATGGCATTATACTGATCAAGGCACAAGGGGAGTATCATATACATACAGCAAATTGCTCTAATATAAGTGCTGGATTATACAACTCATATTTACAGCTCATGGCTGTTTAATGGGAAAATGACAGAAAGGATTGAGATAATTCATCAAGAACACAGTAGGTCCTAGGAGACCAGACATAGTTCCATCATGCAGCACGCATAATGGATCATCCTGTCCCCACCCCAGAACAACTCAGAGATATGATTGTGTTCCTGATGATGAGAAAATGCTTGGCATTGCAGGAAGATTAGGGTAGTAGTTTTCTCAGATTTTCTAATCCCACAGAGGAAGAATCAGAATTTAGGGGAAAGGTCATCACAGAACAAGCACATGCAGAAAGTTAATTTTGATGAGAAAATACATTTAAAATACAATTTGAGCTTAATTTTTAAATTCAGATTGATCTGACTGTCAGCTAGGACATCTGTAAACAGTCAAAACTGAAGCACACATAGAGCTGAAACTCCACATGCCTTAAAAACCTTTTGTCTATCCATGATATGGTAGAATCAATGAAAATGAAACTAGGTTTTGTATACAGTCATGCCACATCTGATCTCACAGGGAATGGTTTTGTTCTAGAAAAAGCTGAGTTCAAAACAGTCAGTTCTCCATGACGTAGGGAATTCTAGTGAAGTCTTTCACCTTTGCCCATAATGTATCTTCCTGCAACTAAATGAAATATCTTTGAAATCTATACTCTTCAGCCAAATCTGTTTGGTGCATCAGAGATATGTGAACAGACCTGTCACATAAGACTAAATACCTTAGGAATCCTGGATAGCCAGTTCTGATGAGTTTTCTGTGAGGAAGGTCCATAACTTCTCTAAACAACCCATTTTCATACTTCTTTATTCCTGTCCCTCACATCCATCTGGAACCTCCTTTGCTGGAATTTAAACTTCTTATTTCTTGTCCTAGGACTACTGAGAGCAGCAGTTTTTTCAGCAATATTTTATTCATGAGAAGATTGCTTTATCTCCATCGGATTGTTTTTCAGACTCAGTATCTCTAGTTCATTGAAAAGCCTGCTTCACAGAGCATGCTCAGAGGTCTATAACACATAACCATGACTTCCTCTGGTCTCTCTTTCTCAGGATCCACTTTCCTTGAAATTCTGACGTTAGGATGTGGGCAAATCTCCATCATCTTCCTCAGATGTAAAGAATATGTTCCTTTCTCTGTGGATGTATTATTCTTTATGCTTCCAAGGAAAATATATACATACTTGTCCTCTTTTGCATCAGCATGGCATTACTGGTTCATAGAGGCTTGTGATCCCTGTAGCCAGATTTTTACTGGTAATTCCCATGTTATCTTTATGCAGCTGTTTAGTGCTCGCCATAAAGCACTGTGCTAGTCCCTGCTCAGGACTGTCTTACTATCAGTCAGGACCACTTGGCATTTTTATTAAGTCTCTTTATTTTTATTTTAGTCCTTCTTATCTTGGTGACAGCTTTGAATTTCATAAATACAATTCAGTACATTAATAAAAATAATGAAATCTAATTGCTATGACCAAAAATTGCCCTGTTACTCTCTGTACAGTCAGTTGGTAGGCATCAATATTGCTGCTTTTGGAAGAACTTTATTTCAGGATTTTTTTCTATTTTAAGAAAAGTTATTTTAATTTCACAGGTGGAATCAACTTTTCCCCTAAAGCTTTTTTTCATTTCAAAGAGAAAAGTTATTCAGAAATATTAACAACATTTTTTTTTGTCTCATCTTTTTTCCTCTCCTATGTTTCCTCTTTGTCCTGAGTGCAGCATTAATAATAAAATTCTGGAAACTATTAGCATTACTTTTGCCACTACTTGTGTGTTCATGCAGCTGTGTTAAAAAAGAGCAATGATTTTGCATGATCTATATTTTGTATTGTACTTCTGAATTGTTCAATGTCATATCTACTTTGTGTCCAACTACCCTTTCCCTCATACTGAAGCAGGTAAAAATGCCAAATGGGAGTCATGAGAGATCTTTCCTAGTACTACTGAAATTTCCTGCAGTTGTAAATTTTTATAAGTTCTGTCTCAATAATGGCTAAAGCTTCATAAAGAGAATCAGGAAATGCATTCTTACATCACAGAGCTATGATGTCTTTTATTAAAACATAACATAGTTGTGATAGGGCATTAACTTGTCACTGACCTCGGAACTTACAGACTAGTTGACAGAATGAACAAGCAGAAAAACAAGGAGCAGATTTCCCATAAGATCCATTTCACAATCTACCATTTTCAATATCCCTGGTGAATCAAAATATGAATGAATGTGGTTTCCCCATAATTGTTTTCTACTGCAATGTGCTAAAACTGACATCAGCATTACATTTTTGGCTCATTCAAACTGATCCAGTTCTACAAAGAAAAAACTAAAAACTTGTCTGAGAAATTATAGTGAATGATGCATTTGTAAACTTATTAAGAAACAAGCTATTATCTTAAAAGGTTTATTTTACTTTATAATACGGATAAACATATAATTACTGCAGAATTCAGCAGTAGGCAATCAGATGTTATCTTCAGATTAATGGATAATTATCCACTTAAAGTGGTTAAATACTTTAAAACTCTAATGCCCAGGTAATTGCACCCTTTACGTTATGACAACACTGTATCTTTGGTGATAGATGTGGAGCCACAGATTAACTATTGAGAGAAGGGTCTGACATGGCTAAGGACTATTAGCACCTTCTGCTGCAGTAGATGTGTTTCATGTCCTGAGAGAGCAGCAGCTGCTTATCTGCACCAAGCAGCTGCTCTGGCTGACAGGGCTGTTGTGCCCATCCTCTCTATCAAACATGTGTGTGCAAGTGAGTACACACACACAGACACATAGGTGCACATGCTCAAACACACACTCAAAAGCATACAGATATACCCAATATACCCAAGAGTTTGCCTATTTCTTGCCAAGTGATGTGAAAAATCATCTCTTAAAGACAGTCCATGATATGTTGCTTTTAATACCAGATAAGCAAGTACCAAATGTTGCTGTTTAAGACTAAAAAGTGATATTTGTTTGGTCTTGTCTCTAATGAGCGGTACCTTTGACAGTTTTCTAACAGGCTAAGATGCTGCACTACACATATGGGATACGTTACCCAATCTTGCTTGAAACTATAATCCTCTTATTTTGGTTTAGGTTTTCATTTGTCTTTGAATCACTTTTTGTTTTCTTAATTGGTAGGGGATTTCAGCAGCTGGTATTCTACTACACCATAGAATCATAGAATGGTTTACTTTGCATGCCCTTGCAAGAAGTTGCACTCAAATCTACCCTCTTAGGTACTGAAATGCTGCAATGAGATCTCACTGAAGCCTTCTCCAGACCTGTGATCATCTTAGTGGCCTGCCTCTGGAATCACTCCATGTCCTGGTCTTTCTTGTGCTGAGGACCTCAGAGCTGGAGCAATACTTCAGGTGAGGACTCATAAGAGCAGAGTAGGGGGGCAGAATCACCTCCTTCAACCTGCTGATCACACAGCTTTTGATGCAGACTAGGATTCAGTTGATTTTCTGGGCTGCGCCCAGAAATTTCTTTCTCCCAGTGGACCAGGTACAAAAAAAGGCCTTTGAAAAATTGGCGTATTTTATTGACAGTGTCCATGGTGAATCACAGGCTGATCTCAATCAGTCACAGACCAGGGTATTCTGGCAGTGTGATGTCCTCAGAAGAGGTTGATGCCTGGGGTCTGTACATGCACCCATCCCTGGTGTGCTGCTACATGCTGCTCCCTCGGGATGCTGCACAAGCTCAGAGCAGCTGCCATCTCTGGGGACCTGCCTGGTGCTGCCAGCAGGGTGCTTCTGCTCTGGCTGTCCTGTGATGCAGGGGCACCAGAGTACCCTGCATGTCAGAGCCCTACGGTCCCCTCTCATTTTATTTGAGATCAAAACACTGATATTTCCAAGACACTGAAATGAGTAACAAGTTCCAATGCTTTTTCGTCACAGAATCACAGAATAAACTGATTTGAAAGGGATCCTCAATGATCATCAAGTCCTACTCCTGGCTCTGCACAGGACCATCACCAAGAGTCACAGCACATGCCTGAGAGTATTGTCCAAACATTTCTTGAACTCTGTTGGTTTCAGTGCTGTGACCACTTCCCTGGGGAGCCTGTTCCAGAGCCCAACCACCCTCAGGGTGAAGAATCTTTTCCTAATATCCAGGCTAAACCTCCCCTGACATAACCTCAGACCACCCCTTGGGTCCTGTCACTGGTCACCACAGAGATCAATGCCTGCCCCTCTCTTCTCATGAGGAAGTTGTAGACTGCAATGAGATCTCCTCTCCAGGCTGAACAGACCAAGTGACGTCAGGTGCTCCTCATACAGCTTCCCATCAGAGCCCTTCACCATCTCTGGTGCCCTCCTTTGGATGCTCTCTAATAGTTTAATATCTTATATTGCAGCTCCCAAAATTGCCCCCAGCACTCGAGGTGAGGCCATCCCAGTGCAGAGCTGAGCAGGACAATCCCCTCCCTTGCCCTGCTGGTGATGCTATGCCTGATGCCCTCCAGGACAGGATTGGCCCTCTTGACTGCCAGGGCACTGCTGACTCATGTTCAACTTGCCATCAACCAGGAGTCCCAGGTCCCTTTCCAGAGTGCTGCTCTCCAGCCTGTGTGTACATCCAGGGTTACCCAGTCCCAGATGCAGAGTCCATCACATTCCCTTGTTGGACTTTATATAGTTGGTAATTGTCCAGCCCTCTAATTTGTCAAGGTCTCTCCTGCAGGGCCTCCCTGCCTTCAAGGGAGTCCACAGCTCCTCCTGGTTTTGTTGCGGGACACATGATGGCAACAGCCTTCATCTAGTTCTTTGTCTGTTTGCACTCTATTTTTCTGCTTTGCACATCAATAGCAAAAATGGTAATTTCTATTTAAATACCTCAGGATTAATGTCTGTCTGAGAAGCAGTACATAGGTATCTGGGTAAACCAGACATATACATTTCCCCTTCACCAAAGGGAAATCATACTTGACCAATCTGACAGCCTTCTATGATGTCATGTCAGGATGGGTTGAGGAGGGAAGAACAGTGGATGTTGTCTATGTTGACTTCAGCAAGGGTTTTGACACTGTCTCTCATAATGTCTTCATAGGTAAGCTCAGGAAGTGTGTGTTGGATGAATGAACAGTGAATCAAGAACTGGCTGAATGGCGGAGCTCAGAGGGTTGAGATCAGAGGAGCAGAACCCAGTTGGAGGCCTGCAGTCAGTGGCATTCCCCAGGAATCCATAGTGGGTCCAGCCTTTTTCAGCTTGTTTATCAATGACCTGAATGAAGGGATAGAATGTACCCTCAGCAAGTTTGATGAAGATCTGAACAAAACTGGGGGAGTGGCTGATGGACCTGAAGTCTCTGCTGCCATTAAATGGGACCTTGATAGAGAGTTGGGCGGAGAAAAACCAAATGAGGTTCAACAAGGGAGGTGCAGAGTCCTGCACTTGGGAGGAATAATCCCAAGCACCAACACAGGTTTGGGGCTGACCTACTGGAGAGCAGCTCTGCAGAGAAGGACCTGGGAGTCCTGGTGGGTGACAAGTTGACCATGAGCCAGCAGTGTGTCCTTGGGGCTGGGAGGGCCAATGGTGCATTGGGGTGCATTCGGAAGATTATGGCCAGAAGGTCGAGGGAGGTGATCCTGCCCCTCTACTGGGCCCTAGTGAGGCCACATCTGGAGTGCTGTGTCCAGTTCTGAGTTCCTCAGTATACAAGAGACAAGGAGCTGCTGGAGAGTGTCCAGCAGAGACCACAGAGATAATGAGGAGCCTGCAGCATTCCTCTCATGAGGAGAGACTGTGGGGGCTGGGCCTGTTTAGTCTGGAGAAGACTCAGAGGAGTTCTCATCAATACATATAAACACCTTAAAGCTGGGCACAAGAGGATGGCGCCAGGCTCTTTTCAGTGGTGTCCAGTGACAGGACGAGGAGCCAATGACCATAAACTAAAACACAAGAACTTCCACCTCAGCACGAGGAAGAACATCTTTACATTGAGAGTGGCAGAGCTGGGCTAGTCAGGGCTGCCCAGGGAGATCGTGGACTCTCCCTCTCTGGTGACATTCAAAACCCACCTGGACATGTTCCTGTGTAACCTGCTTGAGGTGACCCTGCCTTGACAGGGGGGTTGGACTAGATGATCTCCAGAGGTCCCTTCCAACATTAACAATTCTGTGATTCTGTGGTTTTTCAAATCTTTTCACAGTTCAAGAGAGATTTCTTTCCCCAGACACCTATTCATTTCTATCAGAAGAGCCACAATTACAGAAGATGTTTATGGATCCAAGCCACATATTGAATGTTTGTGCCAGATCTGTTTAACTAAGATTTTTCTTTATAGGCATAATATTGTTTATTGCACTCCTCAATGCTTTTCCTCAAAAGATTTGTTCCTATTAACTTCTCACATTATTCAGTAGAAATATGATATTGAGTTTAAAGAAAATGTGATGAGTTTTGCTTTCCATTAAAAGAAAATTTTTCCATTGATTTAGTCTTTTCTTCATCTGAGATGAAAAATGGAAGTTTTAGACGTCTCTTGTCTTAAATTCACTGGCTTCTCTCACTTTTTATTCAGACAGATGGTTTCCACAGTAGTTTCTCCCTCCTGACAATCTTTTCCTGCATTCTTTACTCAGCTCACTCTAAGGAAGACATTCTTCAATGGCCAAAGCTTTCCACTAATTTAAAAATTTTTCTTTCTGTCTCTCCCTTATATATGACAGTGAAATTGATGATGGTTCTTCAATCTGATGTATCCACAGAAGTGAATTTCAAGATCTGTCAGATGCTTTGCAGCTTTTCTGGGTGAGCAAAAATATTTTAAATCCAGTTCTGTGGCTCTGCAATCCCTCTATAAGCCACTCCTCAGGCATTTGACTAGTTTAAATCACATTTTAAATTCTTCCTCAGTTCTCTTCATAATTTATCTAAGAGGGTTTCAGATACTCTTAGGTTTCTCTCCTTTGGGAATATTTTATCAATATTTGGACAGTTTTAGTTTTGTGAAATCTTATCTCTTTTATAAATGAAGTAGAAGCTTCACAGTACCTTTCACATAGACACCCTCCCTCCAACTAGATGAAAACTGTCACAAACTTACCTTTCTATAAACAAGGAAGAAATAGATGCCAGAGGCTTTGCATTACGCATTCCTTTTAATTTTAAATTATCTGCAGAAATCACTCAGCAAAGCAGGTCACAAAAGAATATTTAATCCAATGTCTCCTCAAGAATGTAAACAGACGTGGGCTTAAATGAGGACATTGCATGTTTCCTCTCAATGTAACATGAGAATTTATTGATATTTCAGCATGAGATATATTGATACTAACATTTAATCTGTTTTTTACATTATCTTGCTGTATTTAGAGAATAGGTTTGTATGGCAAAACTAGTCATCCGCCAGAGAATTAATTACCCTGGAGACTCCTGAATTTTATGAACTATCTCCTTTAGAGGAAGTTTAATAATATGAAATTTTAAGAACTGGAGAATGCATTTAAAACAAAAAGAGATTTACATTGCATTCTGAATATTAGCATTAATATTTTAGGTTTAAAGCACAGGTTTACTTTTAAGTGCTGGTATTACTTCAGATGCTATATTTGCATAACAGCTATTGATTTATTGTCTTTGACTTCTACAGTAATATTAACTGCACTATTAACTCGTTTAATATATTTCATAAAATCATACCTGACAATTCAATATATTTATCAATTCTACTGGTGTATATACACTAACAAATATGACATATAGACTTAGTTTCAGAGATGCAATTATTAATGCTTTTCAGCTTCAGAAGCAGCCTTCAGAAACCACTGCATTACACTTAGCTGTGAGATATATATATATATATA
>VYZT01031501.1:0-10542 GCA_013400735.1 Pomatostomus ruficeps
AAGTGGGGTGTGATATAAACCCTCAAGTTTTGAGGGAGAGAGAGTCCCCTTCACTATTCTCTCCACAGGGCAAAGAGTTCCCACTTTTGCAACTTCTTCTTTGTTCCCACATATTCTCTGCTGAAAGGCTGTGGTGACAAGGACCAGTGCTGCACCACTCTTTTTGTTTTGTTTTTTAAACTTACTACAGCAATGAAATCAGGAGCTCATCTTTCTAAAGTGTTACTAGAAATAGTCTTCTACAAAAAGCTGTTTGCATACATATGTATCTCTCATTCACATCATATCAGGTAAGTACCAGTGCAACTTTCCTGCACGGTGTCTTTATTGGGACTTGCAAATCAAAACCGACCTGCCTCTGGATTCTTCTCTGATGGGGTTTGGACTTTTCACTAGCCAAGATTCCTGAGTAAATGCAATTCTGTGTACTCATTCTTACAAAGAAAGGTAGAAATTGTCATATAACAACATGAGTATAGCAATTCAATACTTTCTAGTAAAGTTATCCAGGAAATACCTGATCACATAGGAAAGGAAAAACCCTTAAACATAGAATCACTTCTGTCTAGGATAATAAAATCAATCAATCAAACAAACAAACAAACGTCAAGTCAACACTGGTTGATGATCCATAGCCATTCTCTTTCTTAGGTAAGACTTTTGTAAATAGATGACCTAATCTTTTTACTAATAAGTAGTGGTTCAAACTGACATACCATGTTCCACTAAAGAATTTGAAACATTTGTAATTTTCACAAGTCACATCTCAGTTACCTTTTGTTGATTTATTTTCACATAAATAAATTTACACAAAAGTAGTGATTTGTCTAAAGTAATGGTGGGAATCACATGTGGCACCAAGCCCCAGGAAAATGAAAGGGAATCCCCTTTTTCTGGTAAGTCTGCAGAGCAATTGTCTTGTAACTGATAAAGCCAAGCTTCTCTCTGCTATCTGAGGACTTAGTGATCTAGTGACCCATTGCCTTATAGGGATTTCAGATAAAGCTAGATGGCTAGCCTTGGAGTAAGGTGATGTTGGTCCAGAACTGTCTGAATGTTTCAGCACTCTCATTTTTCTAACTCATACCATACAACAAGACATTAAAAGAACTAATTAATAAATCTGAGGAATGGGGAATACAAAAGACTAATCGGTTATTCTTACTATTTATGGGTACTGTGAAAAAAATGCATTAAATATTTGGAAATATTGAGAGATATACATACATATCCAAAACTTCCTGTTTTAAAAGATGGGAAAAGGCCTTTCTTGCTTTAGAGTACTGTGGGTGTTCATTTAAGGGTTGCACAAAACCAGGTCAGTTACCTGACTAAGGTCTTTCATGGCATCAGGTCAAAAAGGGAAACTGCTGCCGGGTTTGTTCTCTTTAGCAGGTGGTGAACACTCAGATACAGTCCTGCTCTGTGATGGGGCATGGTGGCCTACTGGAGACTTCATCATGTAGGCACTGGGCTGCTCTGAGGGATGTAAAGTGCTGCAGGGCTTTTTCAGGCTAGTCAGACTGTTTCAGGTCTTGCTCTCTAGTGGTGGAAATACTTGTGTCTTTTTTCTGGGAAGCAATAAGACAGTCCTATTTTGTTCTTGGGAACTTTTATCTCCTCCTCCCTTTCCAATCAGATTGCCTCCCACAATTTTCCTTTTACTGCACCTCAGTAACTGCATGAGGCAGTTCCTCATCTGCCCGCAGGTGGGCCAGATCTTCTGCTTCCATGACTTCTAGAAGAGCTTTAGTGTTTCTACAATCACCACCTCAAGCATCAGTTTGTATTCTATGTTGAAGTCCATTTGAAACTGGGAGCCAGAAAAGCAGCGATAAAGGAATCTTCATCACACTCTTTCTTAAGAGCCTAGCAAGCAGACAGGAGGATGAAAAAAACATGTGTCAAAGGTGGTGCTGTGAAGTGGAGCTGCTGGCCCTTGTCAGCTGTGGCACAAAGCATTAGAGGGACAAAGGGACAAGTGTGTCAAAGTGGGCTACAGCCCATCTGAAGGACTTGTTCATATCACAGTCCTCCCCACAGCTGCACTGGGGGCTACCAGAGAGAGGCAGACAAGTTACCCAGGATCTATATCTGTTCACTTTTATGTTCTGACCCATGGTCTGCATTTCCACAGACTCACCTCAGCAACAAATTCTAGGGTATAGATCATCAACCCTGCTTTATGACAGTTCTCAGTTTGTCCCCCATCCTGTGAAGTTGTCCATGTGTGTTGGTGTTTCTTCAGCTGATAGACTGAGAAGTTACAGAATCATAGAATCTTAGAACAGTTTGAGTTGGAAGGGACATTTAAAGGTCAACTAGACACCAGCTCATGAGTAAAGACCTTCTTCCCCTTTTGAGAAAGGTGAATCCCATCTGATGCCAGCAAGCCTATTGCTGTGTAGGTCATCCTATTATCAAAAACCCCCAAATTAATAGACTGAGTCCATCTGTCACTGTCCAGAACAGGAAGGATAGAGGAAACAATAACCTGTGCTCCAAGTACACTTATCAAGCATCCCAAGGTCCTAAAGACTCTTTCATCATTCTTGGACTAAATGTTGTGACTTCATTGTCACCCACATGAAAAAGCAGTAATGTTAGTAATCCATAGGCTGTATCAGATTAGGAAGATTCCTAGATGTCCTTAACCCAGGCCCCAGAGAGGCAAAAAAACCTCCCTAAGAGGAGGGTCTGTCCAGCATATTAAATCCTTTGTACCCTTTAGAAGCTAATTATCTGTAACTATAACCCACTATTTCTACCTCATGGTTGTGGTCGTGCTACTGGGGGCAGGTCTTTTTGATCCTGGTAACACCTCTAGTGTAGATGGATCATCACCCTTATCCATTCACTGGCCATGAACTTCCACCAACCATCATACCTATTGTACCAAGGCTCATGTGGCTCAGAAGACTAAACTGCTGATTATGCAGCTATGTGATACAAAGAATTTAACAGAGCAAGACAAGGATGTGGCAATTGCAGAGAAAAAACAGCAAATCCATGAAACATTGGAAAAGAAAAAGCAAGAGATAGTCCAGCTGCATGCTTGGATCAAACATATAACTGCAAAAGGTGAGGAATTAAAACACCAGAAAGAAAAGTCTGGAAGAGTTGCTTTTGAAGAATTTGAGAGGGCTCTGAGTATTGCCCAAAAGAAAGAGGAAGTCTAGAAAAAACTGCAGCTTGAAATAGATGAGAAAATCAAATAGTAAAAGAGAAGCTCCAGATGGATCCCAAGTTCAGAGACATCTCCAAGAAGAATTTGATCCTTCCTTAGAAGAAAAGGATGAACTTACTAGTGTCCTGCAAACTCAGGTATCATTGCTGAATAGAGGTTACAGAATGATTGGATAGGCATTTAAAAGCCTGATCCAAATAACTGAACCACAACTTTAAAGTCCAAGAAAAGAAATCAGTTTCCACAGGAAATACTGTGGAACAAGAAAGCAATGAGGGTAACAAAAGTTCCAGCATCAAAACACTGGACTCTAAATCTTTTGACATGAAACTCCACCATGAAGGTTCAACAGAGGAGACAGAAAGGCATCTCTCAACAGGAATGCTCTGACTGACCCAGAAGGAAGTACCCAATTTGTAAATCCATTGTGTCTAGTCATTTGTCTTCACCAGCATTTTAAGTGAGAGCTATCTTTGACTGAGCTCAGCATATCTGGCCCAATGCAGATGGCAAAATTGCCAGAATTCATCCTGCTGGTTAATAAGTTTTGTCTGGTATGGTGAAACAGAGAAAAGAACTGCTTGAGGAAAAACAGATTTTCTTTAGACAATTGTCAGCTATGTTATGGGAACACAAATGTAATATGTCTCCAGTGCAATCAATTCAGTGGCTGCTTTTTTGTATAGAACTGCATTTCCATTACACTCAGACAAATGAGAGTACTATTGAAAAAAGAAAGCCACACACTTTTCTCAGTGGCCTAGCAGAATATCTCATTCAAAAATCCCCACAGGCAGTGCAGCAGGAAGTTAATTTTAAGATCTGACCAACAGGTCAGCTTCACAGAATGCTATATAAGTGAGTAGATCAACAATATTAATAAATTCTATGATGTTTCACTGGAGGGTTTCCTAAGGCACTTGAAAGCTTGTGGCTTTATTGTGTAGCTTCCAAAGTATTCTAAGACAGTTTTCAAGTCTCTGTCTTTTCAATTCTGAAGCATGGTGTTTCTCATTTCCATGGCTAATCTACAGCAGAGTGACTCCTTGAATTAAGATGCTGCAACCTCTCTCCCCTTCTTATAAGAGTAATTTTATGAAGCTATCTTAAAGGCCTTAAAGAAGTGTTCTGAACAGAGAAATGCTTCACTATGCCAGTTTCCTTCCAAACTGAACTGTACAGCTACAAGAGGTAACTAACAGAAACAAGGGTTTGTAGCAGTGACCCAACCGGCTGCCTCCATGAGAATTAGAGAAATAACTTGGGCAGATTTTGCTTCCCAGGATAGCAAATGGAAGATGGAGGCAGCATGCTTGGGGGAAATTCCCTCTCTGCCACGTTTTAACCCTGTCAATCAAAGATTCTGTTCCATCTCTGTTATTTTAATATTCATCACATTGTTTTACTATTCAAGAGTTACTATAAACTTCTGCTGTTCTGTTAAATTAATTGGCTGATGCAAATATGTTCCTCCTTTGCCCAGAACTCATTGGAAAACTGTCATCCCCCATCACTCTGTGATTTGATGAGACCCTTCCCCTCTGACCACCCCTTTCCTTTCCCCTTAAAACTCTCTGAAACCATCCCCTCGAGGTCTTTCTGATAGCTCGCATCCTGAAGACACAATAAAACCTCCGTGATGCCATCAGGGGTCCGTTCTCTCTTCTTTGCTTCTACCTGCTTTATTAATAATGACTGCTCTGCCTCCACTGCGGAGTCAATACCTAAGTAAATAGATAGACAAAGAGATACCGCTCCTCTGCGGCCATCTATCTGACCAAAGATGCTGGATAATTGTCCCGCAGAACCCCGGGCAGTTTCGTGGTCCCCGAAAAGCGTTAACGGTTTATAAATTAGGCTGTCAATTTGCAGGGAACCTCCAATAATCTACCACTCCATAACACTGGGAAGTATTATAAACCTTACTCTTTCAGTTCTTTTAATTTTCCCTGCTTGCCTTTGCCAAAGCTGGCAAACTTTTCTTAAAGAAGACTGCTAACAGAATTTTAGAGGGGATGCTTCAGAGGATGCCCTTTCTAAAACTTGGGTATATGTTTCCTCTAGAAATTCATCAGTCTGTCATGGCTTTTCAAGTATGAAAGACAGTGTCTTTGCAGATTCATCTTTCAGTTCCCTTGACCTAGATCTCAACAGCTTTTGTTAGGCCCATTTATAGGTAGGTAAGTGCTGCTGTGAACTGGTTCTCTAGGTTTTCTTGGGTTCTCCTAGCTCTTTCAAAAGTGATCTTTTCCGCCATTTAGGATAACTGAACTCGTAGCAGGAAAGGCCTGATGGGTGCTTGACTGGTTGTCAGGTTTGTCAATTGAAACCACATCTGAAGCTTTTGATGACCAAAAGCTATCCCTTTCATCAGGGAATGAAGGACAAAATAATATACTCCTGTACATTTGGTCCATCTTGTTCCAGCAGTCTATGCCCAGCCATATCTCCAACTGTAAACTTGGCATCACATGTGCCATGCTATTCACTCACTGCTCAGGTTTTCTATGAGGGGAGAGGCAATTAAAAAGATAATGTAGGCACATTTTAAAAACTCTTACATCCTTTCTTCTGATGGAAACTGTCATACTCCAGAGAGTACAGATAGTGACCACCCTGAGCTTGCAGGCTGCAAGGCCTGGTGGACCCCTGGCATGATGTCTTGTGCTTGGAGAGGGATGAAGAGCCTGGGGCGTTGCCTTATCCTGGAGTAACCTGCCTCCTACTCACGCAAAACCCTATGGCCCAACATCTTTTCTAGCCTTCTTGGTTTGGTAAGTAGATAAGCTTTACTGGGTTTTGAACAGAGAAAAGTATAGGATTTGTGCAGAGACAACTTCCAGCAACTCTTACCCAGAAAGTGCAGGCTGCGATGAGAGACTGCAGGGCAGAAGACCCCAAGCAATTTGGGGAGAATCACTGGGCAAGAGAGGTAGATCAGGTAGGGGACCCAGCAATGGAAACTCAGCTCCTGGCTCACCCTGGTCAGAGGAGCAGTGGCCACAACCCAAACACAGTAGCAGTGAGGTCAGGGTTGCCCAAGTGCATCAGGACACAAACCCCACCCCCCACCCCCCCCACCAGTGTGCCTGGGGCAGCATTCTTGGGTGGATAAATGGGGAAAACAGGACAGGGCTGCAGTGGGGCTGTGATCTGCAGGGCCCTGGCAGCCAGCTCTGAAGTGGTCAGTGGAAAAGCATTGTGTATTCCAAATTAGAGATGGAAAAGAGCCATCAAAATTCATGAGGGATATTAATTTTAATATATATGAGGAGAGTGACAATACGCAAGCAGTCATGTTCTGCGTGATGAATTGCACTCATATGCAGTGCTTGCAGTAATATCCATTTGCAGTGATATATAATTTTCTTTCTTATTTAATCTCATAGGTCTTAATTAGCACATTGAATTTTATGGTTGTTTCAGGGCTTGTGGGGACATGACTAGAAATTGTGTGTAAAATCCCTCCCCATGTGACATACGAAGCCTCAGTTCAGCAAGTTCACAATTGAAATGCTCTCTGGCTTTACCTTGGATGAATGGTTGATGCCATGTCTTACTTTTTAAATGTGTTTTTAAAAGACTTTCATAGAGGGAGACTTTTCATTGTTTCATGTCAAATTGACAGTGTTCTGTCTCCCTGACTGCAGAACAGGTTCCTCCTGACTTGCATTGATGAGAGCCTCAAACAGCCTTTAAGGAAACTCCTCAAGAGATTTTTTAATGTGAGTCTTCCTCAAAGAGGAAAAGATTGAAACATGCCACCATTAAGAGCATTTTTAGACATCGGTTTTGCCTCAAACCTTGAGTCTGCATTAAATGAGTGTTATAACCCAAAATTTCAATTATGATTTGGGATCTCTAAATTAATCTCAGAGAATATGACAACCATCACATTGAAACAGATCTGCTAATATGTTGGATGGCTAATCCTTTAATCAGCTCCACTGAGCACAGTGGTGTTTTTCAAGTCCTTTAATAATATTAATATCACTTGTAAAGTCAGATCAAAACAGATGAGATTATACTGACCAAAGGCAGTAGATCATGATGTGATTAAAGAAAAAGGCAATGGATGTTCCAGATGACATGTTAGGATAATGAAAATGTGTACAAGAGCAAGGTACAGAATATTAAAGATTACTAAAGTATTCAGAGAAATAAAAATATCAGATAATATTATATTATTATGAAAATGTTTAGTGTTAGGAAAAGAATGCAGTTTCAACAGTTACATGGAGAACAGTTGTAAAATGCAGGAGTGATGACTGAGTTTCTTGGAAAACAATTATAAAGGCAGAGCTGAAAAAAACTGGCATCTCTTTTATTCCAGCTGGGAAAACATGTTGACCTGTAAAAGCTGCAGATCTGTTAGAATAAAGGTTGGCAGCAACCTGCTTCAGTTGAATAGTCTAAACTGTGAAGAATAGCTGAGAACACAGGAATTGCTTCAACAAAGATTTGGATTCTCTAAGGACTGAGAAAGTGCTAGCAGGATGAAGTGTGGCTGAGCAACATTATACTTCATTTTTAGGGCATACTTTCATAGCCCCATAGGAAAAGAGGCCTTTAAGCCTTGCCTCAGTTTTGAAGATAACATCTAATTCTTCAGTTTCCTACATGCAGTTGGAAATGCTGACACAAAGTGAACATGAAGAGCTCTTGGAGCAGGACTTTTTACAGGTTCCTGTGGCTGTGTTGAGTATTGAGCAAGAGTGTTATTGGGACTCAAGTAGTTAATGAGAACACTGAAACAGTACTTAATTAAATCAGGGAGAGGGAATAGAAATATTGCATCAGAGATGAACAGGGTTTGCATCCCTTCAAGTATCTAACAATTTACAAACACAGCATCCGTATTTTCAGCTGCCTTACTGGCAGCTGAGTGGAGTACCTAATTCATTGTGTCTTGTGTATCATGTTAATGAGTTGAGTTGACTTGAGTTTGACTTAATTTGACTTGAGTTTCCAGTACTTCCAGTACTTGAGTTGCAGAAAGAACTGAAGCAGCAAGTTTGAGATAAGAAAAATGAGCTAACTTAAGTTCCGTGTAACATTATTAGTAGAGAAAAACAATATAGATGCAACAAATAGTTTTTGTATATGCAGTTATTTTTACAGAGCTTGTTTTGCAGACTGGAAGGCTGATTCTTAAGTGAGAGAATGAAATCATGGATTACAGATGTGTAATGTTTGGCCTACCTGATAAACCTGAAGGATTGAATGTTATCCAGAGGGCTCTAGACAGGCTTGGGAAGTGGGCCCATAAGAATCTTATATCTTATAACAAGACTGCCATGGGTAACCCAAAATGCTATTGCATTCCACATCTATCTGTGCCCAAATTTTTGCGGTCTCTTTAAGGTCTACTGGCTAGAAACAGGGCCAGGGGTCGCCTGGGCTTTCAAAGTTGAAATATGGGAGCAGAGCACACATGGACTCGTGGTGTTTTGACTCATGCAGAATCGCTTTCTCTCTTGCCTTTTGGGGTTTTTTTTATGTCCCTTGCCTCACTTGCCTCTTGGTCATTTGTATTTAAAGAGATGAGGCAGCGTTGGGAATGACTGCCTGCTGCCATGACACAGCCACTCCAGTCTGGCAATCAGGCTGGGCTGAAGTGTGAAAAGCACCAAGTCCAAGACACTCCAGCTGACTCCTCCTGCCACCTCCTGCTGTGAGGATGGCGAAGTCCCACTGCGAGTTCTAGCCCCTTGATCTGGACAATACCAGTTGGAGCTCTAGCTGCTGGTGGATAAGAGAGTGAAGGGGGTAAGGGGAGCACCGAAACCATTTTCCTTTTGTCCTTTGAGCCACACCCTTGGCTGCGGAGTGCCATCTTGGAAGAGGGCAGAATCCCACCATTCTGGTTGTTTCATGGTTCCTGTGAGGTTCCTAAGATTTAGCAACTTTGTATGTAGCAGTTATTTAGTTATTTTGTTTGCCTGTTGCTGGTCATCTTGTTAGGATACTCTCACTTTTTCACTTATATCTACTTGTATTCATTCCTTCTTGGTGGAAGGACATTGGTTAAATCTATAAGGGAAAGCAGCTCATTCAAGAGTGTTTATTAAAGTGTCTTAAACCAAGACACAAGACCAAGTTCAGGGTGCTGCACCTGGGTCAGGACAGTCCCTGATATCAGCACAGGTTGAGGGATGAAGAGATCAAGAGCAGCCCTGCTGAGATGAGAAGGTGTATACATGCACTCCCAGCCCAGAAAGCCAAATGTGTCCTGGGCTGCATCCACAGCAGTGTGGGCAACAGGGGAGGGAGGGGGTTCTGCCCCTCTACTCTGCTCTGGTGAGACCNATGGACCTGGTAGACTGAGTTCAGAGGAGGCCACTAAGATGATCAGAGGGATGTAGCACCTCTGCTACGGTGGAAAGCTGAGAAAATTGGAATGATTAAGCCTGGAAAACAGAAGGCTTCAAGATGACCTTATTGTTGCCTTCCAGTACCTGAAGGTAACTTACAGGAAAGATTACAAGATCATGTAATGAAAGGATAAGGGGATATGTGTTCAAATGGAAAAAGAGTAGGTTTTGATTAGATATTAGAAAAAAAATTCTTTTCTGTGGTGGTGCTGAGACACTGGCACAGGGCCCTGAGAGCCTGTTGATGTCGCGTCCCTGGAGGTGTTAAAAGACAGTTGGATAGGGCTCTTAGCAACCTGGTTTAATTGAAAGTGTTCCTGCCATTGGCAGGTGGGTTGAAATGAGGTGTTATTCAAGGTCCTCTTTCAACTTAGGACATTCTAAGATTCTATGATGATTCTGTCATTAGGAAGAAAGTCTTAAGAAGTTATATTTAGGTGACCAAAAAAAAAAAAAAATTGAATAAAGCCAGTAATATTGCAATATGGGGTTAGGCACAATGGATTTTGTTACTTTACTGTAATTTATTTAGGTATTTAATTCCAGCTATTCCACAGCTCTGTGAATGTTAACTTGATCCATTAGTCAAAAAAAGTTCTTTGTGGTTTGGGAAAAGATAGGAAACACTTTTTTCAGACAGCCTTCCAGGTGCCATTGGAAGGTAAAGGGAGTTTGTTCTGTCTGAATTAGCTAATGTGTGGTTATCATATAGCTAAATCACATCTCAGAGAGAGGTAGTTAACATACAGTATTCATTGCACGAATTAAGAACACACTTTCAGTGTTGAGTGTCAGATGAAGGTATTGCAGCTGGTAATCAAAAAATGTGTTCTAGTATGTCTTAAAATATGACTTTTAGACTGGGCTTTTTATAAGTGTATTAATTAAAATATGGGAATTTTAAAATGAAGCGGGATGCTTTAACCCATCCTTTATGTTTCTAACTATAAAAAAGCTGCATGAGTGTCTTGGTTTCAAAGA
>VYZT01031508.1:0-30813 GCA_013400735.1 Pomatostomus ruficeps
GTGGGATCTGCTGCTCCAGCTGGCTCCCTATAAATCTATGGGAATGTTGTAGTTATAGTAAAAAGCCAAAAAGTGGATTTTGTGTAGTTTGTCTTTTTGTCTTATGTTTAAATGTTATTTGTAGATTTTAGTGATTATTCTTAAATATGTGATTCACAGAGGCAAGGGGTGGAATGTTGTAGTTTTAGTAGAGGGGAGGGGACCATAAAAATGGCTCCGGTGAGAAGTATCTGGAATTCTTCATCATTTCCAGCACAGCCAATCTCTGATAGCTCTAAAGATAATGGACATGCCACTAGCCATGTTTGGGCCAATTTATAAAGTTAGTTATGCCTCTGTAATGACATATTTAAAGAAAAATCAAAACAAAAAGTACATGCAACTGCTTTTAGTTAAAAAAAGAGGAGGATGTAAGAACATGTAAAAGAAAACATCCCTGATGGGATTCATCCTAGAATCCTCAAAGAGCTGGATGATGCAATTGTAAAGCCTCTCTCAATGATTTTCAAGGGACCTTGGGAATCTGGACCTGATTGGAAGTTGGTGAACTTTGTCATGATTTTCAAGAAGGGAAAGAAGAAGGACCCTGGAAACCGCAGGCCTGTCCGTCTCACTTCAGTGCCTGGTAAAGTTATGGAGAAGATTATTCTGGGAGGTATTGAAAAACACCTGGAAGACAACAGAGTCATCGGTCACAGCCAGCATGGCTCTGTGAGGGGAAAGTCCTGTTATCAAACCTGATTTCCTTCTACAACAGATTAACCCACCTACCTGGTCTAGGAAAGCCAGTAGGTGTAATCTTTTGGGACTTCAGCCAAGGTTTTGCTACTGTCACAACATCCTTCTGAACAAAATGTCCATCCCATAGCTGGATAGTCATGTTGTGCATTGGGTGAGCACCTGGCTCACGGGTTGGGCACAAAGGGTCACAGTGAGTGGGGTGACATCAGATTGGGGACCTGTCATTAGTGGGGTTCTACAGGGCCCCATCCTCAGCCCTGTGCTCTTCAACATCTTCACTACTGACTTGAACACATGACTGGAAGGGATCCTGAGCAAGTTTGCTGACAACACTAAACTGGGATGAGCTGTCGACTCCATCAAGGGCAGAGAGGCCCTGCAGAAAGACATTGACAAACCAGAGAAGGGGAATCACCAATCATATGAAGTTCAACACGGGAAACTGGACCTTAGATGGGGTAACCCTGGTTGTGTGTATAGACTAATAGCTCCTGCCTTGCAGAGCTTTGCCTCTCTAAAACTTTTAAGATGGCTGCATACAGTTATTTCATCATTCAGCAAGCCTCCATAGTGAACTGGCTGCTGTCAACACCTGCCTCACACTCCTGAAAAGGCTGTAGGGTACTCCTCACCTGCTCTTCGAGAAGTTATCTATATTCCTCAGGTGCAGCTGAGTAGATCTGGTTAAAGCTGTGTTTTATTACATCATTACAAATGAGCCAGCAGAGTCCCTCCTATGAACACCTGAAATGTGTCTTACAATGAAATAGTAATTTTGAGGCACTGTATTTGCAATATTATGTTAATATCTAATATTAAATCCATTACCAGCCAAAAAAACCAAAATCTCAAAGTAGTCCTAAAATTTTTATTCAAGTGCATACGGAATTAAAAAAGAACTGAAAAAAAAATGTGGAATGAAGATGTTTGAGATTGTGAGTCTCAAGATTACACAATCAAACTGGAACTAGTGCAGGGAAATCAGGGACAGACCAGGGGAAGGTATTGCTGATAGAAGAGTATGACCCAACTAGTTCCAATAAAGACAGCAAATGTACCAAGCAGCCATTTTGACAGATTCCAAGAAAGAGAAAGAAAAGGAAAATTACTGAAAAGCAAAGCAGCGATTCCTGACAGAATACACACCAAGTAAGTGCATTGCACTAGAACTGTAAATGACAAACCAGTGGACAGTGGGAGCCAAATATGTTCACTGGTAGATACCACTGGTCACAATATGGACCAGGATTTTTCCTGAATTTTTCACTTTAGGAACTAGAATTTTGTGGCAAACTAAGGGAGTGGACTGTTCTTTTCTCTGTTCATTGCTCCTTTGAATGAAGATGTGTCCTGTGTGTGGAATTGTGTAGCCATGATTGCCATTTCAGATTTCAGTTTTATTACATAAATATTGGTGGAAAACCAGCTATGCCTCTAATAAACAGTATAAAATTAGTTCTCTGTTAATTACTTGATGTTCAGAATAAAAGTCAGTGTAGTAAGTAAAAGGGTATGCTCTGGTCTTTGGCTATAATTCTGATTCATATAGCGATTTCATCCATAAGCTTGAAGAAATTTTGGTCCAATTTAAACCTTTAAGGGGTGTTTGAATTCTGTACTTGTTCTCAGCAGACGAGTAGTCAGAGAGGAAAAGCAGTGTCTTCCAGAACATGAACAGTGATTTTTTTCCCATGGAAAAAAAAAATCTTAGTCTATAAATTAGATATTTGATCTTTTCTGTTTTAAAGATCCAAGTCCTCCAGAAAGCTGACTTGTTTAGCTCTAACAACAGTAAAATAAAAAATGCACTTGTCATTACCCCAAATCAGGATAAGAGCCGTCTGCCTGTGTGTGCGTGCTCATGCACAGTTCTGGAAGCTGTTGTACAAACACATGAATGTTTTATACACATACTGGGGAACATCAGTGTCTTAGCTGTGTTTGTGTTGTTTGCCACCCATATTAAAATATCAATCATCTCATACTGGATACAGTAGATAAACATTATTTTTAAAATAGAGTATGGGAGAAAATCCAGGAATATGATGTCATCAACAGAGGGATGAGTCTGTTGTGTTCAGGGAGGGGCAGTAAAACCATAAGTTACACTCATTCATACTACAGAAGGAGCTGTTCCCAGAGACGTGTTGCACTTCACTCATTTGTATCTGCTCAGTGGTGAACTTCCAGCCAAGGTATGCTTTTTCACTTCTCTTTCATATGAAAAGTTCTTATTATTTAAATTCAGTGTGGTTTGTTGCTTCTTGGAAACCACTTATTGAATTCTTAAATGTTTCTGTTTCAGTGACAATAGAGCTGGTATTATTATTGTTCCAGGAAAATGGAGGTGAAAAGTAATTTTTGCTAATGTGATTTTGTAGCTTGTCAGGTTTTGTAGCGCTATAACATTTACAGAAAAGTGCTTTATTTCAAAGTGTCCAATGTATCAAAGCCAAAGGGTGTTTCATCTGCCCCGTGTACTGGAGGGTAAGGATTTCTCCTATCCAGATGAATCTTCATGTCTGTACTCACACCATGGGCAGCGTTCCTTTCATTTCACAAAAATAATCAGAAAGTACAAGCAGCTAATTTTGTTTTCAGCTGAGAAGTTACCTATGTAATAGTGAGAGGAAGCCAGAGTCAATTCTTTTCTGTACATACTGGTAATTTTGTCTCTGTTTATTATTTTGATTGTAAACTTCGTTGGGCAGGATGTGGAAGTGCGTGTGTGTGTGTGTGTGTGTGTGTGTGTGTGTATGCCTTACACTGCTAACCTGTCTCATCTGACAAAGGCTAAAACTTTGAAACTTATACTACAAAGAAAAAAGTTTTGGATGACATTTAAGCAACATTATTAGGTTATTTTTAAAATCTGTATGCAAATAAAAAAAAGTTCAGTAGGAGCTTGACTTCTAAGATGTTGATGAAAACAAAGAAGACCTTAGTAGTGATATTGTAATTAGAATAATATAACAAAAAGAGCAAAGGTTGAAATATATGCTATACTTTCAACGATTCATTTTCCATTACTCAGCATGCTAAGCAGCCTTCTTAGTGTAATAATAGTAAATAGCCATAAAGTCAAAAGTGTTCAAATAGTTTGCCATTAGAATTCTTGTTTTAATATCCTGTGCATCTTACAGATGCCACCTTCTAAGATAGGGGTAGACTTTTATCTTAAACAGCTGTACATATTTCCTTAGAAACTAGAAGACAGTCAGCTATGTAAAAGAAATCTCTATTTTTACACACAAGTCTCTGAGATTGAAGTATCAGCATATGGAGCAATATCAGTCATATGACTTTTATCCGCTCTCTGATAATGTGCAATCATTAAAAAAAAAATAAGAGAAGCATCTTAGCACATCAGGATCATTTATCGACTTCCAAAAGTATTTGTCTTGTTTTCAGTGTGAATACTGAAAACACAAACAGAAGGGATTAATACACCCAAGTTGATAAAGACCTTAGAATAGCAGACCAGAGACACCTCCAGAAAATCTTTGTCAGGTTTTCCTCTGGGCCCCTGAGTACATGCGAGAACAGGCTTCATTGAGTTACTCAGTGTTACCTGAACATTTTGTACCGACAATCTAACAAAAGAACCGCCTTTCCTACTGAGTTAGAGCTTCCTGAAATAAGCATCTCATTTTTGCACAGGAAAACAGCTTTAAAAATTCTTGTAGCTATGTAGTATTTAAAGTATTTTCTCAGGCAGAAAACAAAAGGAATTTGGGAGAATTTTAGCACATTCATTCCGAAGACCTTAAGATTCATTGTTTAAGAATAGCCAGTGTTTGTTAATCTGTTTTTTTAAGAAAAGAAGGGGGTAAAAATCTCTTAGGCACAAAAATGCTACTGTTCTTAAAGTCAGGTAGGAAAAAAAAATTCACAATACAAGTCTAGGAAAACTTACCAGAGAATACAGCTTTGCTTCAAAAAAAAAATTCCCTCTCAGTAACCATATAAACTGCAAAAATACACCTCAACTCATTAGCAATGCTAATCAATATAAAGTTAAAAAAACCCCAACACTGACAAAAACGCCATTTAGCTAAAAGGTCCACTTTTCTTTAAAATTACTCAGAAGCCTTTATCTCTTGTCACTCACGTTTTTTTAAAACTCCCTCTCAGTACTCCACACAGATGAGTTTCCCCCTACCTTATCAAAAGGCTTATCTTCCTTCCTTCTTGCATTTAGCATACTTCATACACTGAGATGGAAAATTATGCCTCTGCCTGGCTGACCCACAGCTGTAAAGAAACAGGGTGCTTTAAAGTGGAGACAAAAGCTGTCCTTTGTCAGTCCTTTCTGGGCTTCAGTAGCGTGTAGTTACTAAGGAATCACACCCTAGAGCAGCCTTTGGGTGCTGACTCACAAACGGGTGGCGGACACAGGATGAACCAGCTTCTCCCCTCGGCTGGGTGCCCTGAGCAGGGACAGAGGGAGCAGAGGGCACCCCAGTGCTGTGCCAGCCCCGGGGCTCAACTGCAGTGGGAAAGCAGAGGGTACGAAAACACAGCAACACTTTAAATTTGGGCCCTGCAGGTTGGCTTCACACAGATCAAGTGTTAAGTGCTCGTGATCACCACAGTGGTGACACCTTGTTTACTCAAAAGTAAAGCTAAAGAACTGGGACTGAGGGACTGTGACCATGGTTCAACACCCCGCTTAGGAGTTAAATGTTGGAGAACAGGCACAAATGGGATACAGATCAGAGAAACACAAGGAGCAAAGTTGCCTGCTGAAAGCCCAAAGCATTCAGATATTGTGGCAAAGCTGCTATATCAAACTTCACCAAAATACTTCAGGACTCTTAATGTTCCCTGAAAGGGTGGATTTTGCTGCTGTGCTATATTTAAGTCCCCTACATGTTAACTCCTCAACTTGATTCAGCAAGATTGGGCTGGTTTGTGTGATCCGTGCAAACAAATCTGATCACACAGGTTTGCAGATTCAGTAGCTTTGCACACTAAGGTATACCAGAAGGGTGATAGTATTGCAAAGACACAGTTCAAATTATGGCTAATTTGCAAAAAACAGAGCTGTCAAAATGCAGAAATCAATTTTTCCCACTCATGTTATCTGACATTACAGTTAAACACCACAAAAAAAGTGAGTGATCCATGGTAGAGGGCCAGGTCTTTTTAACATTAACAGGATTTATGCACACCTGCCCAGAGGCAGAACTGGTCATAGGTGCTTTTCCTCCCACAGTGTTCCTGCCTTGGCAGAAAGGAATAAGCCCTTTGGGACCACACCCCAGTGCGGAGGTGGTCTGTCCCTTTGCCATGGCTGTCAGCTTTCCTATCAGCTGCCTGACTGACTGAAGGGCTGCTGCTCTGAAGTGTCAAGGGTTACAAAAGAAGGACAGCAGGTCCCTCTACTCACACATGGAGCACAGCAATGTGCCACTTTCCTGATGTGAAGGGCAAACTCCCTACAGGTAGTGGGCAGCCCAAGAAACTGGAAGTCTTTCAAGTACCTTGAGCATTTTTACAAAAATCAACTGTCACCTTTACAAAAAGCCTTCATAATTCAAAGCTGGGACCTGATCCTTAAACAAATAACTAGGACAGAAATACTGCAGTACCTGTTGCTAGATTTTGGCTCAGCTCTGCATGCACCTCTCACCTGCTTGTGCAGCTGTCTTTCCCTATATTAAGCCATATTCTACACTCTGTATTATATTTGGATTCTGCTTAGATTAGAAGCTCCTTGAGGTGCAGCCTGTCCCTGTGCCTGTAAGACTTTCACACTGATTATCCCCAAAGCCTCTGGCCATCAGTGTAACACAGACAGCATGGCTATGTCTGGTGTGCTCCTGGTCCCACCTACTAGACAGCAGCAAACAGCTCACCAACAACCAGCTGGAGGGGCATAAAAAAGTGATACGAGTAACCACACAGGCTAGATCCCCAGCTGGACTGGATGCTTGCAGTGCCCTCCAAATCAGCATCAGCAGGGTATTGACAGATTATAGAAGATGAGGTTTCATAGGTCTAGCAGCAGAGATGAGCAACTTGCTCACTGCTTAACAAATGTATCATTGACACATCCTCATTTTCTGGCCTCATTCTCCAGAGGGAAAGGTCTATGAAAGACCGATCTTCCTAGCTGTGAAATTAGGAGATTAAAAGAAATCTATGCCATACCTGTTCCTTTACCTCTCAGATTAACCTGGCTCTAGGTCACATAATACGCTTCAAGTCAAATTTTAGCCTTTGTAACTGTACAGCTTCAGTTCAACACTGAACTTCAGCCAATTAATCTTACAACCAGCCCATTAAGGTATTTATTATAACGGTCTCATCTCTGCCTGATACCTGAGCTCAAGGATGGATTTTTATTTCTTTATTTCTTCAGATTGAGTCACCCAAAACAAACCCACCTGACCTTGTTTGTACTCTGGGGAGCCCTCCCACATGCTTCTCATGCAGAATCCTGTTTTACCTGCTCAAGACCAGCTCACAGATGGCTGTTCATCTTGGCATCACCTAGAAAGGTTTGCTGTGCCTGGTCCTTCTAATCCTGGGAGTGCACACAAGCCACTTTCTCCCTGAGTAAACACCAAAAGAGCAGACAAAAGGTATGAGGCACTAAGGATGACTAGAAAAGGTCTTCTTTGTGGAAATTCTCTCTCCTATCTCTTTACACACATAGACATAGATAAACACATGTTTAGAATTATTAGCATCTTGTTGGAGAAGTAAAATTCATGTTCCTTTGCATATCCATGCAGACCTGTCTACGCATTGCCAGGGGACAATCCTACATGGAACAACCATAACTTTCTTCCCAGATTTTTTACATTACAAACAATTAGCAAATATTTTCATCAGACATTTCTGATGTGACCATCTATTAAGATCAAAACAGTTGCATTTTTAAATTGTTTTCCTTTGCCTGGGGAAGGATCTTTTTTTCTCATCTCAGTTAATGCCAAAATTTCCAAGTCATGAGGATCTGGGATTATCCCTCATGGACAGACAAATAAACAAAAGCAGTTATTTGCTTCCAAACCTGCAATCTGTGTAGAAATTTACCATAAATAGCAAATTCAAATAAGACAAAGAATTTGGAATAGCCATTTACCAGAACAAGGGAACTAGTTTAAAACTTAAGAGATTTCTCCATAACTGTATTATTTTTTTCTCCTCTATGAGTTCCAAGTTCATTTTCAAACTTATATTAGAGCAACCTGACTAAAGCAGTCATAATGAATCAGACATGAATGCAGCTCATGAATGGCTGGGATATTGGTCACAGAAGTTTTAGTTTATAATACAAGCATTTTTTTAAAAAGAGCATGTGGAGGCAGGTCGCATAAGACAATTGTGTGCCCTCACGTTACGATTATATCTTTCCTCTGAGAAACTTTCATTTTTTTTCCTTGAAATAGTCACCTTATAGCTCATAAATTCCAGTCATCTGGCTCAGAAAAAGGAGACATTTCTCAGAAGTAGAAGGAAGTAGAAGTAATGAAGTGGAGTCAGTTTTGTGTAGGTGTTTCCTGCAATGCTTTGGAAACAGTCTTTTTTGGAAATGTAAGAAAACAGCAATTTGTTTTCTTCTACAATAGATGTAGTCTACAAATTGGCATTTAAATCATACTAGAGCTCGCAACTGTACATTATGAGACATCTGGAGTTCCACTCTTCTACTCTGTGCATCGTATAATTCCACAGAGAGGTTAAGTAGTTTCCACTGCACACTTGTCTCTGGTTTTAAAAAAAGGGTTCAATGGAACATATTAATAAAGTTTGTCTTAGAATAAATGTACTCTGGTCAAATAACTTTAAAAAATCAAAGAGAAAATTGACTTTAAAGACAAGAATCAAACTATTTCAGATTTTGGACTGTTTTGAAGCTGGGAAAAATATGGATCCAAACTGTGTAAACTACTTACTTTTTCCCAGATAAAGCTCTCATAAGCCTGGCAAATACCTGACTTAGGCAAGAATCTTCATTCATTGTTTGGTTTGGAACCCTTTTCCCTCTTGGGAAATTAAACCCCTCTTTTTCCCTTCTTTCCTTCCTTCCATTTCAACATTAGCATTTCTCCTTCTTCATCCTTCCTTTCTTCCCAGGAGCAGCTCTTCTCCTCAGTTTCCCTGAGCAGCATTATGTTCCCTTCCAGACCTCACATCCCCTCATTTCCCCTTCACTTGTTCCTGCCCTGACATCCTGCCATGAGCCTTTGCTGCCTGCTGCAGAAAACTGTCACATGCAATTCTACACAGTGCTTTCTCTTCTAAAGTGGTGGCAAAACCGATGGTACCAAGTTCAAAGGTGACATGATTAACCAAAACCAGATTTTTCAAAATTTACAAAGCTGGTCAGAAGACAACATTTCTGTTCCAGAGAAAAACTGGTGAAGGGTCTTGGCATTTTTAACAAAAGCAAGAAAACAAACCATGAAATAAATGCACATACAGAGGATAAATCTGCCTTGGAATGGGGAGCCCTGATAAGGGATTTTGAAAGAGGCATCCTCCTCCTTCGGGAAGTGCCTGAGGGATAAACTGTAGTGAATTGGGCTCTTGCAGTCTCTATTTTTTTTTTTTTTTTTTTGAAATTCTCCACTNTTTTTTTTTTGGAACTACTCCACTTTGTAAAGATATTAAAATCTTTAGCTGGCCAGAGAAAGCAAGAGTGGATCTGGGTCACCTGCTAAAGTATGAACAGTCAGTACATCTTCTCCTTTGTTCAAGATCAGAAATGACAACTTTGTCAATGTCCCTACACTGTATGGACACAAACACACATACCCGTACCAGGCCAAGGAGCCAAAAAGGAGAGCCAAAAGAGAGACCCAAATGAGAGAGCCAAAGGAGGGTCCAAAAAGAGCGAGGGCAGAACCCTCGGACCTTTATTTATATGTTCTTAGAAATCACCGTGGATTGGAGGTAGAAATTACCACCTCTCAATCACACTGGTCAAAGGACAAATCCATCTCATGTCTCCGCCTAGGAGAATGGAATGAAAACAACAAGGACAGTTAGCAAAAACATGGCTGTGTTTACAACAGCATGCGTGAGAAAGTATTACAGCAAAGAGAAACATTGAAAAACTGCAAAACTCAGGACAACACAACTTTAAATATTTTCTGTTTCTATTCCCCAAATCTTTTGTGAAAAATCTTTCTTTTAAAATGAGTTTCTGTTTTGATAGTCATTTTAACAGGAAAAGAAAATTCCCCTCCTCCATAACTTTAAAAAGTATCTCCTACATAGCTGTAATAATATGTGAGCTTAAGGTACCAGAAACCATGATCCATTAACTGGAGCAGAGCAGAGGGGCTGATCCCCACCCTCGCCCTGCTGGCCACTTCTCTTCTGATGCAGCCCAGAACACTTTTCGCTTTCTGGGCTGCAAGTGCACATTGCTGGGTCCTGTCCAGCCTTTCACCAACCAGAACCCCAAGTCCTTCGTGGCAGGCTGCTCTCCATCCCCTAACTTGTGTTGATACTGGGGGCCGCCCCAGCCCAGGGGAAGCACACTTGGCTTGTTGAACCTCCTGAGGTTTGTGTAGGTCCACGTCTCAAGTATCCCTTCTCTCTGGGTGGAATTCCTTCCCTCTGGGTGGCATCCCATCCCTCTGGGTGTCAGTCAACTGCATCACACAGCTTGGGTCATTGGCAAACTTGCTGAGGGTGCACATCCTCCTGTCTGTGTCAATGACAAAGACATTAAACTTTATCTTTCTGTTAACTTTGGGTACAATGGTTCTTTGAAGGAGCTGTAGCATATACTAAGGGAATCTGTCTCTCTGACTAAATTGTTACCCTGTATTTTTTTGTTGGGTCTGACATTCTGGAAAGAGCAGATAGGACATATATTCTTTGTGAACACCAGTGATCAAAACCTGGGTATGCAGAGTGAAAAACAAACTGTCCGCACCAGGTTCCAGCAGGGCTCTGTCATCTCCTGTTGCTAACAAAGGGATAACAATAAATTAATACACAATTTAATTTTAACACTGGCAAAGCATGAAAAGGCAAAAATAAAATCGTAATCCAAACACTGACTGTTACAAATTGACACTGTAAATCACACTACTTCTCAGCTGGAGAAGTGTCCTGAACTTTCCAGATCTCTGTGTTGAAAGTCATATCCATGTTTGTACCGTTTAATCACCAAATCCCTATCTGCATGTATTTGAATTCCCACTTAAGAACTGTTGTCATTAGAGTTCCCCTGGGTTTTCAGTAGAAAAACGGGCTCCATTTGGATTATATTTAATTTTTATCTGCTGTTACTATCAAGTTAATTGCAATACAGTTTGAAATTCACTATAGTGTGAATTACACACCATTTCTAACAGGTACATCTGGTTTTGAGCTTTTCTCTACAATATATAGAGTATGGTGATTTCTAGCTATACTATCTGAAAACTGACCTCTTTCCCATTGCAAATACTTCATGTACTGGCTAAGTGAGGAGCAGATACATGAAAATAATATGAAATGACTGTCCCAGCTGCTCAAGAAACAGCAAGGTAGCAAGATGTGTTTGACCTAGGAAGGACAAGGCAAAATGACTTTCTGAAATTTATCAAATTAAGAAGTGAAGCACATTATATTTCAGGCTTCTCCTTGAGAAGGGAACTCACCATTGCTTGCACTATCACACTCTGATTTATTTTTTAAAAGAATATGAAATTTAAAATAAGCAAACAAGCAAAACCCTCCAATTCTTTAACAAAGACAACCTGCCATTTTAGACATGTCACATTTGTATTGCCTTCCATGACACAAATCAGTGACGATGGGGATCATTCTCTGAGATGATCCACAAGAAAAACTATTCAGGAGGTTGAAATCTGAGTTTATAGTTTAGTGTAGCTGTTGTCAGAAGTTCTAAATTAAACTAGGACCATCTTCAGAAACCCATGTGTTTGAGGTGCTAACCTGAACAATCTGGGTAAATACCATCTCTTCTGAACTCCACCTGCTCAAAATTAAAGTTGTAATGGCACATAAGCATTAAACAGTTATAGTTAGGTTCTTTCTAGCCTATCCTGTTATCAGAGCCTGAAGGGCTGTTTGGAAACTTCACCATTGTTCAGTGAAGCTGTCCATATATCCCTGTGGTGAAAGGCATAAGGAGAACACATGGCATTATTACTAATTTACAGGGAGGACAGATTCTCCCTGTGATGCCTTCTGTGCTCAGGACTCCTCTGCTTGCACAGAGCCATCTGTATGTGGCTCAGCAATGGAAACAGCAGTAGTGATTTTATTAATTACAGCAGAGTAAAATAATCAGTTACTTGTATGACAAGAAATGAGGAAAGCAGTAACTGCCAAGGAAATCAATATTAGACTTTGGGACAACAACCAGTCAGCCACACATACTGTGAGCTTCTCTGAGAGCTCTTTGCTATTGGAGACACTGGGGCTTTCCTCAAAGGTCACACTTGTGAAAACCAGTGGTGAGGAAGCACAGGAATTGCTGCATTATTGCAAATACCTGACAACAATGTAAACATTATAGCGACTGGAGGCACTCGTGATGGCAAATCTCTTCTTTTTTCCTAAATGGCTGCCAAAATGTCCTCAGGGTGCTAGAAGTAAAGTGCTTTCAGGGCACAGAGCCAGTTCATATGAAAAGCAAATCTCTCCATTAAGTATTTAATGCTCGGAGGGACCGATACTGACAAATAGTATTTGGCCATTAAACCTTTACATTTTACCTAGTCATGAGAACCTAATATTGCTACCGAGGCAAGAGAGCAGTATTTCAATTGCTAAGAGAAAGGTATGCCTAAAGCTGAGCTGAAGAGGGCTGGTGGGAGTAATGCATCAAAGAGCAAAGCTGTGGAGGGCATCCACGTGCACATCAGGAAGGGAGCCTTGAGTGGAGCTTTGTGCACTGCTGACCAGCTCTTCTCTGCCTCCACTACAGCAAGGTGAATAGAGGAGCATCACTTACTAATCTTCTTGGGGAACTGATATGCTTCAGGACTCGCAGCCTTCTCATCATTCCACCTCTGAGGCTCTACTAATATTGTCCACTTCTCCCTGCAGGATATTCCCATTGTTCTCTGTAATGAAGATATCAAGCCATTTACATCACTAGCATGGTTCATCAGTGCTCTCCTGTCTTTCTGACTGAGATCAAGACTTTAACTAAACTAGTTGAACCCCAAGACCAATTCTGACAACCCACACTAGGAACAGCTCGGCACCTCCAGCCCCTGTCGCAAAAGCTGTCATCAGCCAGGTGAAAATTCACCTTTTTCTTTTCCAGGTTAGCTGGTTTGAGCCTGGTTCTTGCAATAGGTTTGAGCTATCTGGGTTTCAGGAAAGGTTGTTTTCTGAAGCAGGAAATTCTCACTTTAACAGAGAAATATAATCTAGCTGCACAAGCTACTCTTGATATGATCACTAGCATTTTATTTCTTTATCACTGGATACCTTAGCTATTCACTGGGCTCAGGGTATTGTCTGCCATTTGAGAGGTGTATTGTACTGTTTGATACCATCAGAGCTGCCATTTCACACGGTATCACACTCCTGCAATGGATATTAAATTGGTCTCACAATGCTAATGTGTTAAGCACTGAATTTTGTAGTGGTGATGGGGTACAGCAATCCCTACAGAATTCCTGTGGTGCCTGCAGAGCTCAGGGGAGTAGATACAAACACCTTTACCTTTTTTCCAACTTGATAAATCTGCATGTCATATTATAAAACTCAGGAAGTTTAAGGTCTCTTATTTGATTTTGTACTTCAGTTAATTTGTGCAAGTTGTGATCATTCAGCTTTGGAGTTGGACACCATGAGTGCAGGAGTGTTAAGGGACATACTAGATTTCAGCCCCAGGACAAGAGAGGGTTTTCCAGCAGTCACTGACACCCAACAGGGAGCCCTGTGAGGTTCCCGAGGCCAAGGCATGCTGCTTTCACTCCAAGCTTTGGCTCTTTCTCTCCCTGTACAAATGTGCAGTTTGGTTTGCAAGACAGCTCAACGGGGGGAGATATTACCAAGCTAGGCAGTGAATCAGCTAGGAACAGGAATAAATTAGGTTAATAGATAGTAATCTTCTCAGCAACAGATCCAATGTCAAGCATAAACTCTGCAAATCTTAAAAATGTAAGCAAACCACAATCTGATCATTGCTCCTGTTCACAGTAGGCCTTCCAGCTAATGATAGAAAATAAAAAAACATTTTGAACCAAATATGAAAATCAAGTAAACAAAACCCAAGAGATCACAAGTCAGACATGGTAGCAGATAGACCTTAAGATCAGCGTTATGGTCAGAGCTTTCTGAAAGCAAATGCTAACAACAAATTTCAACATAGCAGTATGCAAAAGTAGGCTGACCCAATATCATATCATGGGAAAACACAGAGGACTGATAAGACTCAGTGATGGAAGCGTGATAAACACCTGCATAGGCCTGACAGGGCTTACCCTATCTCTGAAAGAGCAGACATGGCCTGTGAATGCCCTAGCCCTAACCTGAACTCCAGGTGTGGGCTGAATCTTCCTGCATGCACAGTTCCCATGAAAATGTTCTCAAGGATGAATTCATGTGGATGACTGCTCTTCACTCCTGAAGTGCTTCTGCAGATCCACTGCTATTGCAGCTCCTGGATTTCTCACTCTCCTGACACTAACCTCAATGCTAGCTGTTGGCTGAGCTCTGGACAATGAGCACTCATGGTTAACCTTATCTGTTCTCACACGGGAAATGCCAAAAACACCAAAACAAAATACCGTGCCACCCTTGCAGACTGAGCTTGTCGTCACTTTTCTCCTGTTTGAATATTTTCCTTCTCAGTTGTCAAAACATTTTGAGCAAACACACTACAATACACACAGAAAAAGTGTAGATCCAGCTGTGAGTTGTGTTGTGTAGGATTGATGTGCTTTGCTGCTAGAGTCAGAAAGTTATCATCTTGCTTCAGGGACACACGAGGCTTCTGGTGACTCCTGACACCAGGCTGTGGAGCAGAGTCATATTAAGTCCAAGGGAGCAGGAGTTGGGCAGATCCAAGAAGATCAAAATCCTGAAGAATTAAAGAGAAGAGCAGCAAGTATTCACAAGGAGAGGGAGAAGGAGTTGTGAGATTGACATTATAAACTTCAAAACTGATGATATTTCCAAAGATGGAAGATTCAGATTCAGTATTTATTTAAGTATTTATACTAACTGGAAATAACTTCATAAAGATAAATACTCTCAATCAACATTATTCAATAAGCTTGTGGCCTTGTAGTATATAGGCGTGTGAATCACCTCATTTCCAGATCTTATTCCAAGTTAAACAGAATAAAGATTTGGAAATAGATCTTTCATCTGCCCAGTGACTACAAAGAAAAGAACAAAGTGGCTTATGTTTGTTTAACATTTAGAATTAAGACCTTCATATAATTCATTTCTTCATAGACATATACTGCCTTGAAAGAGCTGGTGATGGGAGAAAAATAACTCTGTAAATCAGAACAGCTTAAACTTTCTGGGCTGTTTGAACAGCAGAAACTGAAGTGTGTCCTGGGAGGAGGGGAAAGGCAGTGATACCTGTTTTCAGAGTAGTTAGATAGTTTTTGAACTAAATTTCTTTCTCTGCTTGTGAACTGCAATTAATAAAAGTGGCTGAGCAGTACAGGCAGTTCTACATCAAGGTAGATTCATGGTGTTTACTAATCCATCATGTACAAAAGGGAAGGGAAAGGCTGCACAGCATTAACATAAAGGAAATCTTCAGGAAAACAAAATGCTAGAACAGGTATTCAGGCCTAAATTTAACTTAGGGAATTGTTGCTGTGAGCACATCACTATGCACATGTTTTGTATGTATCACATTTTCAGTTCTTGATGGCCCCACAATTGCAGACCTCCTTTACTTTTATTTATAAACCCCCTCTAATATTAGCAGAAAGTTTACTGTTGAAAAAGAAACAGCTGAGGGATTCATCCTCATATTTCATTCCTTCATCCAAACTGTGCCTGTTGTGATATGCCTCATAACAACTCTACAGCAGTGTTCAATGGATTTGGCATTTCCTATTACTTATTTGCTTATACCCTTCCCTTTTTAATTTAATGATGCTTTGATGCAGCCTTTCTCTGCAAAAGGAACGTTCTCACTCAGTGTACCACCAACAGCAATGTTTTGCTGGGATATTTTCTACAGTCCAGGATCTATGAAAGATTTCCACACAAGAGGAGTTACACAGCTTCAAAGAACAGCCCAGTGAGTTAACATATGTAACAAAATTGCAACTAAATCTTTATGGCACGAGTGCTCCATCGAGTTCTTGTGCTCACCACTGAGTGGATGTGCCCATGTAGCCTCAACACAGCCCATCTGAGAAATTTTGACATGAGATACTGAATCCACTCACATTTGTAAAATACTCTCAGTAAAATTACTGCTTCCTTATTACAATAATACATAGCACTTATAAATATTACTGTGGGAATGACAGATGATCAGAGTTGCATGGTAGCACATTTCTGATTAAATGTGTATTTTCTCTTCTCTGTAATTCTGAGAACAAAGAGGACACATTTCTGCAAGGAAACGGCTAATTTAAAAAGTTTGGGTCCCAAAATGAAAAATAATTTTTAAAAAATACGTTAGTGAAGGCTGGTTCCCACAGTGCTCTCAACAAAATCTGCATAGATTCCTAAGGAACCTTGTTGAACAAGGGCACCTCTGTGAGGTGGAAAGTTTCAACAAGTGAGGGCGCTTGCTGCTGAAATTCAGCTTTAAGTAACCAGGGACTTGGTCTAGTGGAAAATTCCCTGCCTGTGGCAGGAGTTGGAATTTAATGATCTTTGAAGTCCCTTACAACCCGAACCATTCTCTGATTCTATGATTTTTTTGTTGTTGAAAAATAACATACCAGGTTTTTAAAGCTAAAAAGTATAGGATTTTTTTCTTTTAGGAAATTTTAACCCTGGAGAGTTTAAAGTAAGAACATTCAAGCTTTCCACTTGGAAAAAAAATATGTTATGCAAAGTGCTTCATTACACTTGACTGGACTTCTGCTCTCTCCACACCTTTCTTTAGTTGGAATTGAGTGGCCTCATCTCCCACACAGGGAGAAAAATTAGTAGCCTCTTCTCACCTTGGTCTCATTGTTATTGAAATAACTACTTTAACAGAACAACTTTTTTCCCCCATTTTTCCTAACATAGTTGATGTAGATGCCTTTAATGGTAACTGCAGAGCAGTAATTTCTTTCTGTGGTGTGCTTCAAGCTTACACAACAAATAATATCTAAAAATTACACTTTTGAGAGGTAGCTCCTCTGTATATTTTCTTTATTGCCTTAATTTTCTGGCAAACTATGGAGCTGATTTGTGTTAAAAAGAATTTTTTATTTTACAAGGTTATTTTTGTCTCAGTCAAGTTCCTGAATCTGGTTCAAACACGAAGCCTTGTGAATTGTGAGGGCAGCTGTAAGGTAAAAGGGACAGTGAAGAGTGAAGGAAAAGCAGGAAATCTTTAACACTGTGTCCACTGATCTACAACCTCAAATGTGCTAAAGCCCATTAGAGATTCATTATACAAAGATTGAAAATTAAAAATTAATATCATGGGATCCATAAAAACAGAACATTTTAGGAATGTTTCCCACACTTCCTCTACCTCTCCAATATAACTAATGCCTCCACAGCAATACAGAATTGAAAGGATATTCAGTGAACATCTCAGAACACGTTTCAGAGATGCCACAAGAGCGATATAATTTTACCTTCCAATATTCATCGAGCCAAAGATACAAACCCATTCTGAAGCCAAAGATAAGGGCACAAGCTCTCTCACTGGGTTTGGATTAGATGGAAATTAAAGTCTCAGCGAACTGGGGATAGATGACAAAGGTGATTTTTTTTCAGGAGTAAAGGTTGCAAGAAGACCAGGTTGAAAATAGAAGCTTTGAAAATAAACTTTATGGAGAGGGTATAGAATTTATGAAGAGGATGGGTTGCCTGTATTTTTGTTGATACTAAATTCTGAATGTAAGAGCCCACCACTGAAGCTCAGTCTTTCAGCATAATCTTTTGGGTTCTTGCTGAGCAATGCCTCTGCTTATGCCATCCCATCATATGTGCTCCAGGCCTGATAGACCTTTTGCTGTGGAGCTGAAGAAGGAATTATGCATTGAGATTGTTTTGTTATAACCTATTACTAAATAAAAATACTCCTTTTCCTCGCAAATAGACATTGTCCTGGAACCAAATCCTCCAAAGCTGTTAAAATTAAATTTATCTGTCCTTGGCCAGCAAATACCTGTCTGATGGTCACAAATGAGGCAGTTTAGGGGACATCCTACGGCCTCCTAACAACTTGCTGAGTCTATCAGGTTTACAGTCCAAACTCCTGAAGGCACAACTGGCACTTACATGGAGTCAGCAGGACTTCCAGGCTTTCCTGCACAGACCACACTGTGGAAGACCTCCCTTAGCTACAGCAGCTTTTAAACTCCTGCTATTTCCTATTTCAGTCACAGTAGATCTGTCAGGCAGATACCCTTTTCCTCTGATGGCTCTGGCAGCTCCTGTGGGACATTTACCCTAGCTTTCACCTTAGGATGAAGAAGCAAGGCTGCCTGGCAAATAGACACCACCAGGGGACACTTGGCTGCCCAAACTGGGCTCAGAGATGTTCAGGAGGACAAACTCACACAAAAAATACAAAGCATCACAGCAGCCTGGACTCTGCACAGCAAGAGAGAGTCAGAGGAGACGCTGGGGCAGCCCTTACCTGTTTCGTTCTGTAGCTAACATGCCTTCTAAAAAATCACCATGTCAGAAGTCAGCCAGTGCCTCTCTCAGTTTGCAGCCACTCATTCAAACCTGTACTTTTAATCCCAGCTTTCCCACTCCTCTGTGCCACTGATACCCAGCTGTATAGGGAGCTGTAAGTCTGTATGGCAAGCCAGCTGCATGTATCTGAAAACACTTTTGGCCACTCACAGCACTTAAAGCAAACCAGGCAATAGTAAAATTCTGCTAAGGATGCTACAGCCTAGGTGTCAGACCTATCCTTCATATGGCCTTGCTAAGAAATCCCTGAAATAAATGGAAAATTAAGCTGCTTTCTAGGCAACTTTCATCATGGATGATCATCCATGAAAGATAATCCTCATTTGGAGAAGACTGGTGGGATCTTGGGCCCACTTCATCTTTTGTCCTTGCAAATTAGACTGTGTAGGAAAACATCTGGACTGCGTATCTCTGCTTTTTAATACTCTCTCTTTTGCTCCACCTAACCACATTATAGCAGTTAACATCATAACAGCATTTATCTGTTTTAGGCTCCACCTCTTGTTTCTGAGGACTAAATTAGCAAGGTTAATATTACAACAACCTCAGAATATACCAATTACAAATTTCACACCTTGTTCCTGCAAAACATGTAATCAGCAAAGTCACAGCAGCTGTAAAATATGCATTACACAGTCCCTCTCTTACTCCCACAGAGTAGATTACTGCAGGTAACATTGAAATAACCTGAATTCTTATTACACATTTCAGAACCTGTCCTTGCATAAGACATGACCGGGCCATCATGAGACATTTAGTTATTCACTGTATCTTAGCATACAGAAGCAAAGGTTGACACCAGCAGCAATACTAATAGAGCATGGGTTCAGTAGCTGTAGGGCTTCATTCAGACTCAAAAGAGATGGTGAAAAACATTCACCTGAAGCAGCAAATCCCATCTGGGGAGTAAAGTTGTGCTGGAGCTTGCATTAATCCAGTAGCAGCATTAACTGAGCTCTGATCTTTTTTCCCCTCTCCTTCCATTCCTTTGCTCATATCTCTTGATCCTTATGGGACTTTTTGTTCCAGTTCATCATATTCCCCTTCCTTTCTTTCAAGAACTTCCACAGGCCCCAGCATGTATGGCTGTAGCATGGAGACTTTCCCTCTACATTCTAAGATTAACCACTCTGCTGGACTCTAGGCGTTATCCTTGGCTTGCTGATTAACTCAAGCCTGTGTTCTGGCATGCTCCCCCCAGTGCATGGGTCAGTCCTTGAACAGCAGGACATCCCGCCAGTTTGCCAGAAGATGCCACAGCGTCCTTGCAAGATGCCCAGCCCCCCAGAGTTTCAGGCTATGGCACTGGTGATCACTACCTTTTTGGAATCCTTCTCCACCTACCTGTAATGGCAGTCCAACAGTTGATTAACCCTTTCTTCCCAATCCCTCTGCTGGGTTGCAGCATTGGCAGGATCTGGCCCAAAGCATCCCCCATGAGCTGACCCCAAAGCCTTCTTCCCTTGGTGAGGGCAGAGCCTGCAACGGGCACAGGGCTTGCTGCCACCAGCACTGGCCAGGCCACCGTTGCCTCCCACACAGGGCACCCTAAACCCCCCTCCATCAAAACCTTATCATTTGTTCCCAAGCTATTAAAAAAAATACTCCAGAACAACACAAGGTAATGACTGACAGCAGGGTTTTATAGACTGTCAAGGAGGAGGTAATTCGCAGCAGGAGGTGAACTCCATCAGGTTCAAATTCCCATTTCTTCCCACAGGAGCCTCTCAAAATCAGTAATGATAGATTATTTCAGCTGGGCAGTATTTCAATCAAAACTGTCACATAAAATCTTATTGAAAGTCCCTGCTGAGAGATTAGGCTTGTCTTGCATTGCACAGAAAGTATTTGTAGAGAATGTGTGAAAGGATCACATTTATTTTCACCAAAATATGACAAGAAAAGAGCAAATCACTGCCTTTTCTAAGCTGTGGCTTTGTCAATTATAATTTATTCAGCAATCACATACTTTAAATGAGTTTCCCGTGCTATACAGAATAGCATCAAGTACACCATTTTAACCCTAAATATTAGGGTTTGTAAATTGACAACTAGCACATTTGCCTTCTTCACTCCCCCATTTCTTGCAATGCAGTATGGAAGGACTTGAGCTAAGGACCAAGGAGGTATGTTGCCAGAAGCCCCATGCCATGGACTTGCTGACATCCTAACTAGTCCCTGCACACTGCTCCTAGACCACAGTAATATGATATAACTAACTTATAGTGCTCTAGGTCTTTCCCTTCTGAAACCAAAATCTAAAAGAGATTAATTGCATGGAAAATACAGATAAATCATGGGCAGATTTGGAGCTGCTATTTGCTGTAAATTAAATTCTGTACATTAACGTAATGATGGAAAATCACAGAAAAATCCAACAGGGCCTTTATGACCAGTCTCTGAATTACTAATGCTCATCGTATTAAATATGTGTAAACATCCAACCTCAAAGCGTAAAATAACGCACTTACAATTTTTTTTCTGCTGGTTCACAGCCTACTACCAGCAGAAGAAAGAGTTTTTCATAATTGCATCAAGCAGCAGAACTTCTCTATTCTCAGATGACCTCTTGTTGGCCATCCATTAGTATTTCACTTCCTATGTGTTTTTACAGTGAAAAGTGCCAGCACAGAAGGAAAGGGAGACTTGAAACTGCTGTTTGCAATTTGTTAGTGGCATCTCTCACAGCCACACAAGTTGGTCTTTGAGATATTAAAGTGCTGAAGAACATTAGCACCTTGATGCCAGGCTTTGCTATAGGGAGATTAATTAGAGAAGGGTATGGCTATCTGAGGTATTATTTAAGAACTCAGAACATCAAAGATGTCAAAAACATCGGTACGAAAATTAGTTGCAATTAACAGGAGACATAGACGCTAACATAAAATGTTTCCATAAATTTATCTAAAGTAAAAGGATAATGGAGGAAAGTCTAGGCCTGTTACCAAAAGGGAAAGAGAAGAATTAATGCAGAGAATGATGTGAAGTTCAATGACAGCTCAGTGTTAGTCCTCTCAGAAAGGAAAACTGATCTGATACTTAAGGTGATTGTTTTGAACAATTGAATGTATATGAATTGGGAAGGAACAATTTAAAGAATATAGGCAAAGTGGGAGGATTGTAGATAACCCATGGCGGTGTGGTTCAGAAATCAGGAGAGGAAGTCTTTGTTATGAGTCTGTGAAATCAAGAAGAGTGGAGGCATCTTAGAACTCTAGAGAATACAAAACACAGTATCCATCTTTAAAAAGGTACAGAGAACATGACTGAGGGATTTACAAACCTGTCCTTCTCATTTAAACACCTGGAAAACATGACAAGAAAATATTAAACAATCAGGATAACCACAAATGGAAGACAATAAACAAGAACCAAGTGATAATGAATTACCAATAGAAATTTGTCTAGTTGATGTTACATCAGACTAATCCAGTATGGCTTAATGGATAAAGCAGAAGCAGTAGACCAAGCATACATGGGTTTCAGAGGGGCTTTTGGTATTATCATATATTCCATTCTACTGAAATATGAACAAATAAAGTCACAGAAAAATGCACTGTACGTGCAGGTGCTCTGCTACACCTGGGATGGGCTCAAACAAAAATAAGATTTCTAACCAAATAATTTACAGCCTGCAGTAGTTGCTTGTACCAGGAAGATGACAAGAGGACATATATCAAAATATTGGCAATGCTGCATAGCATGCACTGCAGATGGCATTTGGTCTCAGTGTAGAACAAATAACTCCATATCCACTAGACTTAAAAGCTCCAGACAACCAGTGTCACCAAAAGCAGATGTCACTGGATGGGCACCTACAATATTAAATGCTGTGTAAGAAAGAGGTTCTACCAACCCTTTCTCCAGATGCTGGTTGAAAATGATCAGTAATCAAAAGGATACAGGTGTCCTAAGACTGAAGGGGTTCTAACAGTGACAAGGCTAGCAAAGAAGGAGAACAGAAGATAGACATGTTCCTGCATTTAGATATGGGCTTGAAAAGCTGGAATTTTAGAAAGATGAACTTAGAGAATGAGAATATATTGTTACCCATTTTAAGGCAAATACTGTCTTTTGCTCAAGTGATGAAGGATTGGGCAGGTGTGTTGCTGACATTTTGTGCTTATTAATCCATTTTAGGTTACCTTGTCTTTCAAGGCTCTCAGTCCCAGTGGCCTGTTTTATTCAGTTGACCTATCCTGCCTGACATCCATGTTATAAATTTTACATTAGAGGTTCTCCTTTGTTCTGCCACGGTTCAGAGGAGGAGGGCTTCTCAAGGACAGGCTCTGCCTTTATTGTACTTTCTAAGATAATGGTCTTCATCTTTGCCTTTGGTTTAAAGCACTACAGTGTTTTATTATCACAAAGTACACAGAATATGACCACCATTTTTCAGCAATTATGCAACCAATGGCCAAATTTCTGTATGCATATTAAGAATTGACACTTACCAGCCAACAATTCCAACAACCAGAAAACAAATGAGAATCTTCACCCTTTCAGGAATTGCAAGTGTGTCTCTTTTCACTGCCAAGTTACCAACTGAATAGGACAAATGTCTTAAATAAAAATACATATGAAAATCTTCCAATCAACTGATAATATAAACAGTGGTTATTATAAAGACCTGGGAAAAAACAAACAGTACTTCTGTCACTCCATTCAGAGAATTATATGTACAGATCTGGGAAGCCAGTCTTGCATTTGAATAATATCTCAGCATTCATTATCCAAGAGCACAACAAGAAGAAAACACAGTTAACATTTTATCAGTAGTGAATGATGCTGCAAACTCAACTTCTGTTTGGTTTTAGTAATATTTAAGTGCACATCTGACATTTCTGCCTGTAAATAGCTCTGTGTAAGATCCCAGGCTGCTCTGCTGTTGAATGTTTACCATATTCTGGTTTTCAGACTGTGCTCTTGCACACAAGCTGGCTGACTGCAGCCTGACTGCAGGCAAGTCCTGGTTATATGATAGCCACTGTCTCTGCCAAATTTCAACCCACCCTCTGCACACCTCTTAAAACTGAGCTCCCGCATAGAAGGTTGTACCATTTATCTCTTCTGTGACTTGGCTGCAGAAAGAGACTGTAACACAGAGACAGAAATATACCAACAATTTCAGTGAGAAGATGAGAAAGGCACACTGATGGCAAACACTGATCCACAACATTCTCAATGCAAACTAGAGCTGCAAACTAAACGTCTGTTTATAGTACAGTCATGACATTTGGGAAAATATATGGTGTTCTTTGGGGAGGAAGAACCACTGAATTCCACTCAATTCTTGCGCTACTGGGAAGGGTGTAAAATGTTGCAGGATGTGACACAGGACTAGCAGCTTTACCATGAGCAATGCAAGATGCAAGGTACACCTTCCTTTAGGAGACCATGGCTAATGAAACACAAAGATAAGAAGGCAAAGTAACGATGAACATCTTCAAAGAGTTAACAAAGACTTGCTGCAGCTCAGTTCTAGTGAATGAAGGCTGGTAAATGTTCTTTTCAGTTAACCCATTCAAACAATATCTGTTGTTGCTACATCCCATCTGTTTTACTTGCCTAAAATTGGTCCAGGCAGTCCATAGCAATGCAGTTTGTGAAACATTCCCCAGATATGCCCGGTGTCTATGAGACAACCCAGGGAACTTTAAGCTATGCTCATAGGACATTAGGAGACGCAAGAGACAACTTTTCTTACCATGTCTTTTGCAGCAATAAGCTAGATGTAGCAATCTCATGTCACCTATTTGTCTCTTCACAGAAATGGTTTCCATCACCACTGAAAATGTTACGCAGCTGTACAACATGACCACCCAGGAGCTCACAGTCAGTTCAGCAAATTTCCACAATAGTTCAGGAGTGCATCGCGTAGATCAATATGAATGCGTTAGTGCAGATGTGTGGAAATGGCTACAGGATTTTCAGCCTGGATTCCTCTGGTTTATATTTATTCTGGGATCAATAGAAAATTTTTTTGTGCTCACTGTCCTGTGTTTCCACAAGAGTAGCTGCACAGTGGCTGAAATTTACTTAGCAAACATGGCATTTGCTGACCTAATGTTGGTCTGTACTTTACCTTTCTGGGCCATTAATATTTCTAACAATTTTCATTGGCCTTTTGGCCTGTTCCTCTGTAAAGCTGTCAACATCATGAGTTCCATGAACTTATATTCTAGCATTTATTTCCTGACACTAGTGAGCATTGACCGCTACCTGGCCTTGGTGAAAACCATGTCTCTTGGGCGGATGAGACGAACCGTCTGTGCCAAATGGAATAGTTTTGTAATCTGGACATGTGCATTGCTCATGTGTTCACCTGCAATGGTGTTTCGAAATTTGCGTTATTTCGAAGAATACAACATCACAGCCTGTGTTCTTCTTTACCCAGCCAGCTACTGGGAGCCCACAAACAACTGCTTGCTGAATATTGTGGGGTTTGTGATCCCATGCTGTGTAATTACCTTTTGCACTCTGCAAATCATCAAAGCCTTACGAAGCAGTGAGCTACAAAGAATGAAGGTAGTCCAGACAGAGAGGAGAGCCACCATGCTGGTCCTTGCTGTGCTCCTGCTGTTCATCATTTGCTGGCTTCCGTTCCAGATCAGCACATTCATCGACACAATCCGTTACTTCTCACCCACGCTCAAATGCCTGGAAGACATCAATGACATACTGACCCAGATAGCCACGTACTGCTCCTTTAGCAACAGCTGCCTGAACCCAGTCTTGTATGTAATTGTTGGGAAAAACTTCCAGAAGAAGGCTGTGGAATTCTACAAGGACTTGTTCAGAAGGAGGTGCAGAAAATTAGAGTCTGTGCAGGTGGAAAACTCCCTGGACACTTTAAGAACTTCCATTTCAAGTGAATACCCAAGGAAAAAGTCTGTTTTGTCATTACGCCAATAGCACAATTTTAGGAAATCCTTACAGGAAGAAAGCCTTCTAACATATCAGTCTCTGCTCCTATCCATCTGCTGCAGGTCCACAGAGTAAACATGTGGTGGTGTTTGTTATGTGAGGGAAAACAACAGTTTGATCTCAATGGAGATTCCATAAAGAGACCTGCTTCTAATGTTATTGGACGTTTTTCATGATTGAATCCTATTTTGTAGTTTAATTACATTTTTCATGGCTGAATAATATTTGGTGCATGTATCATTTGGAATGTTTGCATTTCTAAGGTGTACATACAATTCTCTGAACAGAGCCTCAGTACAGAAGCTATTGTCAGGATTGTGCAGCTACATATGGTAGCCATAATAGTGTGTTGGATAAGATTTTTGATCTGGGAGGGGCTTGTATTAGAGTAAGTTCTGTTAAGTGAATCCTGTAGGATGTATTTTTAGATGTGTACATCTTTTGGGCTTTTAATTTCTCTCTTCAGTCATCTGAAACTATCTGATTTCTTCATTGACAAGCAGTGCCTTTTTGCAACTGCTCCTGTTAGTTACAGATTTACATAAGCAAGTGTGTATGGAAAGTAGCTGAAAAAAGGTAAAGCAGTAGTAGATGGGAAGCTGCACTCAGCTGCATGAAGTTAGATGAGTTTTCTTTGTAGAAGAAGATTCTTTACCCCTTCTATGCTGGAGTGAAAGCATTCACTTACTCCTTTTGAGTGAGTGAATGCTATTTACATTCATGCTTACACTTCAGCTCAGAGACTTGGGTTTTTAGTATTCACAAAGCATAATTAAAGTTATTTAATGGATATATAAAAACTCAGCACAAGCAGAAGAAACTGAGAATATGTAGAAGAGCATCACCTAACTACAGTAGAAATCTAACTGAAGATGATAGGGGTCTTGAAAGTTCAGAATATTCAAGAACAGCCTTTTCAGATTCTAGTAATATCTACATTTCATTTGTAGAGTTAATCTTTGAGATTTTAATACAAGATAGCTTTCCCCAATTGGACTGTAGTTTTGATCTAAAGTTGATTATACACATAAGAAAAACTCATGGTATACTGAATGTCTGTATGTAGTTTAACCTCTAGGAACCTTGATCAAAACTGAGTGGAAGATCATCTAATATGTGCTGAACCTAACAGTCTTGCTTCTTTTCAAAGCACTTAAGGTTACAGCTTTTAAAGCCACCAAGGGAAATGGAGTTTGGTGACATAAGTAAACTCAGACTGCAACTACATGGTCTTTATTCATCAGAGCTTGAATGGAGCATTTAAGATTGGAAATTTGTGTTAAACCTTCAAATAACGAAACCAGAAAATAGAAATGCACAGACATGATTTAAAGACTACGGGATTTAGATCACTGTATTTCCATAGGTTTTTTTGATAATCCAGTATAATCCTGTGTCATAAATACTTCCATTGCTCATCCTTTTTAGTGTCTGAAGGAACGGGGATGACTATAAGGAAACACTGCAGGGTTTTCTGCTATATCCAGTATTATCATACTATCTCATCCATGAACATGCTGTTCATGCAACCATCACACAAAAGGAACTCCATACACAGGATATGGAGGCAATGGAAGATATTTCTGAGTATTTGGTACTGAGAACTAAAATATAAAAATGTTATTATGTTAATATCACATTAATTTATATAATGTAAATATATAGGCACATTTTTTGCTATGCAGTAAGCATGTACAAAAGAAAATAAAGTACTTTGAGAAATGAGATTTCCTGGCATTTTCTTCTCTAGCCTGTATCCTGTTACTAAGGAATGATTTGTCAGTTCAACTGTTCCAGCTATTTACTTCATTTCCTGTTACACCAAAGGAAAGTGAGCTGAAACAACAGAATTTTAGCTACTTTGAGATCTTTCAGTGGTGCTGACCACCCTCAGTCCCTTTGGAAGTTAAGATCTGAATTAAGGCAGCTAAGAGTAATGAAATATTTTTGGTAGCTTTTTTCTGCCTGCTGATAGCTCAAGGTCCCATGCAGATACCAGCAGCAATGGAAAGCCCCTGCAGCAGCTTCTGCACATCAGAGAACAGACAGAGCCAGCTCACAGACTGTTTAATTCATGTTTTACTGACTTTTCAGTGTGATGACACGTTTGTGGTATTCACATGCACCATTTACACAAGCAACAAAAAACCCCCAAGAAATAAAGTGTAACATCCAAGCTACATCTGACCTACTGACAGTTTCCAGTCACACTTGGCTTGGTTCTGCTCTCACAGAAACAAAATATGAGAAAGATTTTTGGTAAAATGAGGTCAGACTTTGTCCTGAGAATTTCAGAGCTGGAGATGCTAAACAGTAATCATAGCTTTTTATTCCTCTGTATCCTGTCCTACGCTTCCATCTGCTCCCATCTTCTCTTTTACCTGAGGCTGCCACAACTGTTATCAAAATTTTGGCCGTGTAAACTCCTGACTCCCCATTCAGCCTGACAGAGGTGGGGACCATCGCCAGAGGAATGGCAAGGATGCCAACAACCAGCTGGTATTTCTGGCCTTCAGCATCTACAGACAGGAATAATTCTCATTTCTGCACGCTCTCATTTTTCAAGTTGATTAGTGGCTTCACTTGAAATGAAAAATTAAAAGTTTAAAAGCTGTTACACAAGCAGCTGGTGCTTGCTGTGGACAGGAGAAAGTTCCTCTTTTTTAGACAGGGTTCCAGTGGAGAAGTTAGGGTCTTGGTTCGGGTCTCCCAAATCCCTAGGCAGTCTTCAACCATTGAATCATCTTTCCACTCTATTCTTCCATCAGTACATTGCTGGTTTTCCAACCTATATTGGCTCCTTTGTATTTTGCTGTTTCAAGCTCTGTAAACTGTAGTTAGTAGGCCTTCATTATTACCACACTGTGATGGTACCAGGATCATTCTTTGGGAATTGTAAATAACTGCATCAGAGTTCAAACTCTCCTTAGCAATCTCTACAGCATACGTGAAGAAATCCAACTAAGCTGAACAAAGAGTTTTACATCAAAAGGTCATATCAAAAACAACTTCTGCTGTTCCAGAACAGATGAACAGTTACAGCAGATAATTAAGCTGATTTGCAAAACATTTCAATAAAGAAAATCAAACTGTTAAAACATACTGATCCAAAAAGATAATTTGTCCCAATCATTAAGGGCTCCAGCTATCTTAAGAGAAAGATTTTTAATGGCTGAACTGTTGGACCAAGAGCCAGAACTCTGGAGACCTTTGGAATTTTTGACATTTGTCTATCTTGTAATGTATGTAATAACCAAGCATAGAGTCCCACCTCTAAGTTCATCAACATGTTTGTTTAATCATTCTGATCAGAGAGGCTCAGATAGCATCTGTAAATTCTTATGCAGCTCTAGAGAATGTTTACTTTCTGCAGGAAAGACAGTGTGACTGAAGATGATACAAGCTTAAAACATAAAGCAGGTGCTGTGAGTATCCTGAGCTGAAGGTGCCAATAGACAGATATGTTTTTACAGTAAAAAAACTTTAATTATTGACTCTTATAGACATTTTTAAACTAATCCTTCACATTCCTTCAATTCATCAACCATTACATCTGTGCAAACTGTGAAATGTTACCAGATCTTTATACACTTTCTATAGGTTGAAATGAAGAATGAAGTTGTAAAGAAATAATAAATTAAATCCCCTTTCTGTATAAAGTTACAGCTTCTTCTGTAGTCTTGTTCTAAGATCTTTTAATGCTGGAGTTACTGCAGTGCCCATTCATTTCATTATCTGCATTTGCATAGACTTCCAGTTTTGAATCTCTCTCCATTACTGAAAAATGTTCCAAATATAGCAATGAAAAACAACAAAAAGCAAGAAACTAGATATACAAAGAGGAGTTGGATTTGCAAAACCCGTATTTTGATCCCATTTTGATGTGACGAGTTTTCTAAGATTATGTTATTTATCATATAAATTTTAGACACAGCTGCAGTTTTTTATTCAGCCTGTGAGTAAATGTGGAACTTGGCAGCTCCTAGAGATTCATGTCCAAGCAAGGACAAATTCCAAACTTCTTGCTATTGCTCAAATGTTCTTCATTATGGAAAAAATAACTTAAACATGGAAATACAGTAGTGTAAGCAAAGAGAAGGCTTTGGAACGTCTGTGACGAAGATCTCCTGTCATATTGCACTTACCTTTATGAGTCAGTGTGAGATGGGTTGTTTCAAGATTTTCCTGCTGTAATTTGTTAGGATTCCTTACGTAATGTGTAATTCAAAACTTACACATTGTATTTCAAGTCTTTGCCAAAATGAAAATTTTATAAAATATTAAAAAAAAAAAGCCCAAACATTACATCTTGAGCCATTTAGAGTTTTCTCCATTGTGATGGCATTAACTGGAACATTTTTCATTTATCAATTTTAGCACAGTTTGCATAACTAACTTACTATCTTTTAATGAAAAAAAATTTGGAATAAAAGTATTTTTCATTATAGGGAAGTTCCTAAAAAGGTATCACAGTTCATCCTCCCCTGCCTTTTCATTTTAACTTACTTATCAAACAAGAATGGACACAATCAAATAAGAATTCAGAGAGATTATGCATATATTGGTTAAGTAACCAATGGGAAGAAAATTTTCCTATAAGTAAATGGCATTCCAGTCCCTTGATAATTTCTCACTGGTTTTTGTTTTTTTAAATTGAAAACCCTTATAGTTTACATGGATATACTTAGGACAGATTTGCATTTAAAGCCTGGGATGCAACAGATACTATCTTTTCTAAATATTGCTCTATCAGTGGACAATCAGAGTGAAAAAGATAAAAATAATTTATAAATAACCATTCTCAGACTGCATAGACGCAGCAAGTAATCAGAAATATAAGAAGTTTATTCGGGTGCAAGTCTGAGAAAATACAGGAGTCATCATGCACTACTGAGAATGCACTACTCACAGAGATTCATGCCCCGGACACCTATAGTGGGGTGCAAACAGCAATGCTTTTCAAAAACAGAGGAAATAGGGTTTAGCAAGGTTCATGTTGCAGCAGCCATTCCCTATGTGTGCTGCTTTACCTTCAGCTCCCTGGCATGGCTTCCCCTCATGTCTAGCAGGGGAAGGTGCTCCCACCACAACAAAAACCTAGGTCTAAGTTTCTCCCTGTGTGCATTGGCACTGAGAAGGCAATTCAGAGCTGTTAATGAAATTATTATTGTTACAGACATTCACACAAATGAACTTTTAATTGTCAAGGACAATTTGAGAGCTTTAATTAGCAGTCACAGGATGACAAGAGTCATGACATATGGCTTGTGTTATTTCACAATGAGAATGAAATATTTCACATGTCTTGAAAATTACTACAGCTGACATTTGGGGAAGTTAAAAAAAAAAAAA